>NTHP01000888.1:0-40999 GCA_003416845.1 Oplegnathus fasciatus | reverse complement strand
GGAGGTACAGCTGGGTGTCGTCAGCATAACAATGGTAGGAGATATATTTTCTGAAAACAGACCCCAAAGGAAGCATATATAGTGAAAATAAAATGGGGCCTAATATGGAGCCTTGTGGTACTCCACAGGAGATGGGTGCAGAGGAAGAGGACACATTATTCATTCTGACAGTGGCTGAACAGTCTTGGAGGTAAGAGGCAAACCACTGAAGGGCCTGTCCCTGAGTGTCTACAACATGTTTAAGGCGGTCCAAGAGGATGGAGTGATTGACAGTGTCGAAGGCAGTCGAGAGATCTAAAAGAATTAAAATAGGACTGTGTGCTATGGAGTGTCCTTAAACCTGACTGAAATTTGTCCAGTATGCAGAATTTGTGCAAGGAGGTGAATTAAGAGAAAACAACTTTTTCAAGAATTTTGGATAAAAACAAAAGCTATTGAAAAAAAAAAAATATTGGGAACAGATGGATCTAAGGTTGTTTTTTTGATCAGAGGATGAATGACAGCAAGTTTAAAGCAAGCTGGGACATAGCCATTGACCAGAGAGCTATTAATTATTGATAAAATATTAGGCCCAACAGTGTCCAGCACTTACTTAAGTAGGAGTGAGGGAATAATGTCTAAGGGACATGAAGTAGGGTTCGTATGTGAAATAATATGTGTCAAAGAAGACAGAGAGATCAGTTCAAAGTTGCTGAGAACTGAGGAGCATGAGCTTAACTCTGACGGATCAAAGGTGGGCTGGAGATCTGCGATCGTATACCGTCAATTTTGCCAATCAAGAATTTTTGGAAATATTCACAGGTATCTGGTGTTGCTTCATGATAATTTGTGCCTACAGGGTTGAGTACTGTATTTATTGTATTAAATAAAACTTTGGGTCTATGGGCATGTTTGGAGATGATATCCGAAAAATATTTGGTTCTCTCTGCTTTGACACACTGTTGGTATTTAGCTAGACAGTATCGCAGATGCTGATAGGACACTTGAAGTCTATCTTTATTCCATTTGCGCTCTGCTCTCCTGCATTCCTGTCTAACCGCACGAGTTGTGGAGTTAAACCAGGGCTGAGCTTTGATTTTTGCTTTTCTAACTCTGTAAGGGGCAATAGAGTTGAGAATATTGGTGCAAGTGGAATTGAATCTTGTTACCAGTTCTTCTGTGCCCAGACCAGTCGGGGGAGCATTAATGAGAGCAGAGAAGAAGGAATCTGAGAATTGCCAAGCAGTGAGAGAGGTAATAGACTTGGAATAGTTAACTGGCAGACTGAGTTTAGGAGTCGGGGAGGTGAGGTGGAAAACATAATGGGCCAGTGAGATAAACTGACATTGTTTATCTGGACATCTGGGCCCGGAATGCCAAAAGTTAAAATAAGGTCAAGAGTACGACCACGTACGTGAGTAGGACCCATGACTAACTGTGTAAGATTGAAGGAGTCAGTCAAATGTAAAAAAAAATCCCGAGCAAGTGGGTTAGATGGACAGCAAATGTGAATGTTAAAATGACCTAAAATTACAAAGTTATCAGACTTAGTGACCATAAAGGACAAAAATGTATTTAAGTGCACAGAGTACTGGAATTGACTGTTCAATCTTACACAGCAGTAATTCAAAAGTTGTATATTCATCAGTCGACAAAGGTTTACAGGTAAAGCAATCATTAAAAACCATAGCCAGGCCCCCACCACGGCCAGTAAGTCGGGCTGAGTTGAGGAATTTGTACTTTGGAGGGCACAACTCAGAGAAAGAGCTGATTTCCCCAGGTCTTTGCCAGGTTTCAGTGAGAAATAAAAAATCTAATTTATGAGTTAAAATAAAATCATTTAAAAAGAAGGACTTGTTGGAGAGTGATCTGACATTTAAAAGCACCATTTTTGCAAGATGTGTCACCACGGGAGCATGCAGAATGGTTTCCCTTTGATTCGATGAAATACAAATCAGATTACATGCATTAGAAGTGTGGCTGTACTGGTGGGGATGTAACCTGGTATTCTTTCTAGTAGTTCTAGTAGTCTGAATGGGGAAAATTCCCGGTGAGAGAGTTAATGACAGATGCGGCTGGTCGGGGGAGCTAGTGGGGTGAACAGTGCTCTGACGTGCCACTATAGGTGGAGGAGGAGAAGGAGGTAAAAACAGACTTTCCACAAGTACTTAAAAAGCTAAAAAGGTCACTAAAATCCTTTTTGGTCAGCTTGGACTGCTGATGAGCTGTGTCGTTTGTCCCCACATGGACAGTCACTCGGTTTGTGGAGGACGGGAGTGAGCGCAGCAGCCCCGGGAGCTTTTCCATGATGACTGGGACCGTGGCTCCAGGGAAGCAGTGAGTGGCTGCGTTGAAGAACCGGATGTTCCTGGTTATGGAATCCCCAACTATTAATAACCAATAACAATAAGGTTGGGGAGAAGAGGGGACGAGGAGATGACAGCTGTGTCCGAGCAAGCGGGTGTTGTGGCGAGGCAGCGACATCAGACCTGAGAGCAGGATTCCCTGTTGGCACCGTGCAGGGAAGACCGCCAGAGCGTCTGAGCACAGCCTCTTTCAGGATCCTACGATGGGAAGCGGAGGTCATTGCCCGGGATGAAGGCCGTTGATCTGGCCCCACAGTGGAGCAGCTAGCCTCCCGAACACCGCTAGCCACCAGTGGAGGGGAAGCTGCAGTGACGGCAGTCGCCGTCCTTGGAGAAGGAGTCGCGGAGACCCAGAGAGTAGTCGGATATCCTCCCTAAGGTCAGCAATCTTTTTGTTTGCTTTCTGGAGTAGCACATGGTCCTCACAGGGCGTAGTAGGCATGGTTGTGTTTATTGTTGTGTTTGTTCAGTAAAATCAGTCTCGGTTGCTTGGAGCCCCGGTGACTGGCGTCCTCGTCGGCAGCCAGAGCAGTCTGGTTAAAAATCGCTTTCAGTAGCTCACGATTTGGCTTGATCTAAGCGGTGCTGATAAAACAAACTTAAAACACTAAAAACCGATTAAGATCAGATTTAAAACAGAACGGTGGAATTTTCCAGGAGAGTGAATTTGGTTCAAGACACCACAACACCACGTGTGTAGGAAATGCAGCATTCCCACTGAATGTACACTTGATGCTGTCCTATCCCATTAACCTATTAATTGTACACTTTCACATTTCTCTACATAATACAAACTCAAAATGTTGAGCAGACCAGTGATTTTGGATGCAGCTTTGGCAAAAATTCCATGTCTTTTTAAATTTTGAGTTTAAATTTTGCTGCATCACAAAACACTTACAGAGGCATGTAAACTCAACTTTGGTCTGATGTATACTGTATTTTTTGCTTTGGTCTCAGTGTTTATAAGTAATTATAATGTGGTTTTATGTGTCCACCTGGGACAGCCCATAGATTTCCATCAGTCATACTTCCTGACACCATAGGGTCTGTGCCCTGGCAGGACACAGTCATTAGGAGAGGAGAGTTTCAAGTAAAGGTCAGGTCAATTTTATTTATATAGCACCAAATCACAACAATTATCTCATGACACTTTACATGTAGAGCAGGTCTAGACCGTACTCTTTCTATTATTTACAGAGACTCAACAAGCAAGCACTCTGCAACAGTGACAAGGAAAAACTTCCTTTTAAGAGGCAGAAACCTCGAGGAGAACTGGGCTGTAGGTGGGCAGCCATCTGCCTTGACCGGTTGGGTTGAGAGAGAGAGAGAGAGACAGACCGACAGACAGACAGACAGACAGACAGAGATGCAACAACAATAACAACTATAATAATAATAATAATAATAGAAATATGACCAATAATAATAATAGTAGCAGTGGGAGTCAAGCAGGCCAACGCTCTCCCCAAAAACTCTGGGGAAGATAGAGTTCGTAATGCCTCACATACACGAAAAGACTTTGAAAAGACTGAAGTCTGACACCCTCTCACATCTAAAGACATTTTAATCACAGACTATAGATTTTGTAAAGACTGGGAATCTTGCAGGGTCACTAATTAAAAGACTACAACTAGGCTAGATTCCTTTTTGAGATTATGTCCCATCCTGCTCCCGGTGGACATTTACAAGAAGAAAAACTGTTGAGCAGAAACAGAAGCAGCTTTGGCCACCGCTGCCCTTTTGTGTGCAGTGGTTTTGTGTTATCTGCAGTGATTGAGGCCGTAACGTTAGCTGGGTTAGCATTACGAGCTAGCAGCCTGACTGAGTTTTATGACCATCTTATACTAAACGATCGAGATGACGGGAGCGTGCTCCAACTCTAGCAAGACTCTCATGATTTTATTCCAACATTGGAAATTAAAAAAAAAAAAAATCACTTGAAAAGTCGTTCGGTCTAAGGCTGGCATTAACATGCATTAATGGGACATGAATGTGTACAGAAGGATAGGGAGAGGAGGAGGAGGAGGCCTATAGCAGCATAACTAAGGGATGGTTCAGGGCTCACCTGAGCCAGCCGTAACTACAAGCTTTGTCGAAGAGGAAAGTTTTAAGCCTACTCTTAAATGTGGAGAGGGTTTCTGTCCCCCGAACCAAAACTGGAATCTGATTCCACAGGAGAGGAGCTTGATAGCTGAAGGTTCTGGTTCCCATTCTACTTTTGGAGACTCTAGGAACCACAAGTAATGCTGCATTCTCGGAGTGCAGTGTTCTAGTCGTGTAATAGGGAACTATGAGCTCTTTAAGATATGATGGTGCCTGACCATTAAGGGCTTTGTAGGTGAGGAGAAGGATTTTAAATTCTTTTCTGGATTTTACAGGGAGCCAGTGCAGAGAAGCTAATATGGGAGAAATATGGTATTGTATCTCTTCCTCGTTCTTGTCAGTACACATGCGGCAGCATTCTGGATCAGCTGGAGAGTCTTTAGAGACTTATTTGGGTAGCCTGATAATAAGGAATTACAATAATCCAGCCTAGAAGTAACAAATGCATGGACTAGTTTTGAGACAGGATGTGTCTGAAAAAAGGCAGTCCTTGAGGTTTGTTAAAAGACATATCCTGATCAAAGATTACTCCCAAGATTCCTTCTGGTGGCGCAGGAGGCCAGGGCAATGCCATCTAGAGTAACTATATCTTTAGATAATGTGTCTCAGAGATGTTTGGGCCCAAGTACAATAACTTCAGTTTTGTCTGAGTTTAACAGCAGAAAAATGCAGGTTATCCAGGTTTTTATGTCCTGAAGACATGCTTGAAGTTTAGCTAACTGATTGGTTTCATCAGGCTTGATCGATAGATACACTCCCCTCCAAAAGTATTGGAACAGTGAGGCCAATTCCTGTATTTTTGCTGTAGACTGAAAACATTTGGGTTTGACATCAAAAGATGAATATGAGACNGATGGCAGCAGCAAAATGAACTCAGAAGTCTACAGAAACATTTTGTCTGCCAATTTAGAGAAAGATGCAACCAAACTGACTGGGAGATCCTTCATCATGCAGCAAGATAATGACCCAAAACACACTGCCAAAACAACAAAGGAGTTCATCAGGGGCAAGAAGTGGAAGGTTTTAGACTGGCCAAGTCAATCTCCAGACTTAAACCCTATAGAGCATGCATTTTACCTGCTAAAGAGGAGACTGAAGGGAGTAACCCCCCAAAACAAACAACAACTGAAAGAGGCTGCGGTGAAAGCCTGGAAAAGCATCACAAAAGAAGAATGCAAAAGTTTGGTGATGTCAGTGGGTCACAGGCTTGATGCAGTTATTGCAAGCAAAGGATTTGCAACTAAATATTAAGTCTTATTCACTTTAATCTATTTTATTCTTTAGTCTATCTGTTCCAATACTTTTGCTCACCTTAAAATTTGGTGTTCCGTTACAAATAATGCTATCTTCTAAGTTGTGTATCAGATCCAGATGTAAATACCTGGAAATAAAAGCTGAAATGTTGATCTCTTGTCTCATATTCATCTTTTGATGTCAAACCCAAATGTCTTCAGTCTACAGCAAAAATACAGGAATTGGCCTCACTGTTCCAAAACTTTTGGAGGGGAGTGTATAATTGGGTAGCATCTGCATAACAATGAAAGTTTATGGAGTGTTTCCTAATAATATCGCCTAAAGGAAGCTGTAGGAGCCAAATATTGGGAAAGACAAGTTGAATTCCGTACTATAAAGAAGTATTCTGTTAAACTGTGTGGTTGGTATATGCGCCTCATGTGGCCAACCGTAGAATTGAATTGTTGACAAATTGGCACCCGTTGATGGCGTCATTGTCGTTAGTACCAGCTGTGCACAGCATGCAGCTTCAGGACGCCAAGAGACGAAATAGTTTTTCAACAGGTTTAACATAAGTTACATGTTCATTTGACAAAGTAAAAGTTTAAGTTTGTCTTTTTCTCTACTTTGGGTTGCCGCGGTATATCCACAATACAAGTGCCAAGAAGCATCCGTCCTTTAAAGGTGCTGGAAACAGTTTGCTTAGTGTCATGCATAAACAAAATATGATAACAGACATGCTAATAAAGGAACATAGACTTGCAGCTTTACCATCTAGAGAAATTCCTGTCTTTAGGGGAGACCCACTTGAATATCTGAGCTTTATGAGGACATTTGAGTGGTGCATTGAACAGAGGACAAGCAGTAACCAAGACAGACTCCTCTTTTTGGAACAGTTCACTGAAGGACAACCAAAGGCACTTGTTAAAAGCTGTCAACATATGGAAGCAAAAAGAGGCTACAAAGAAGCCAAAAGGCTATTACAAAAACATTATGGCAACAAAATCCTCATCGCTCATGCATATCAGGAGAAAGCTCTTAATTGGAGTCCCATAAAGGCCGAGGATAGCAAAGCTTTCCATTCATATTCACTGTTCCTACGTGACTGCTGTAATGCTATAGTAAACATCAAAACTAAAACACACTAAAAGAAGTGTGTGGTATCAAAGCTCCCATATAAGCTATAGGAGAGCTGCTGTCCTCTACTTGGGAGGCTTATGATCACTATGAACGCAAGAAGAGAAGAGCCCAGTTCCGTCATCTGGTTGAGTTCATTGAAAGACATGCAGATATTGCCATGGATGCATTGTTTGGTGGTTTGCAAGATATTGTACCCTAAAACAACCAAAGACTCCAACCTCAAAATTGCTTCAGCTTGTAAAAGGAGTAGCTTTGTCACCATAACAACTTCAAACAGCTCAGTTCTAGCTCCCAAGTCAACCACTCCTCTGAGTTCTTCCAGCTCAACATCAGTTCTCCAGCCTTGTGCATATTGCTATGCAAAACATGGATTAGAAACATGCATGAATTTTGCACAAATAAGTCATGCTGACAAGATTTCATCCCTTAAAGGGAAAGGCCTATGTTTTGGCTGTCTCACCAGAGGACATCTTAGTAGGAACTGTCAGAAGAGAATGATCTGCAAAGAGTATACTCTAAGACATCCAACAGTCCTACATATGCGAAGACAGGCATCAGAAAATCCAGTGAAGACAGAGAAAGTCTCTGTAAGTGCACTGGTCTCTTTGGAATCCAATGCCTGTACAGGGGCCGGTAACACTCAATCCACCCCACTTTCTGTCACTCCTGTTCGAATAAAGGCACTAAACTCAAATCTGGTAATACAAGGAAGCTCTGCAACCTTCTGCACTTAAGACCTCAGACAGCAGTTACGAGTCAAAGGAAAGAAAACAAGAATCCTGTTGTGCACTATGGGTCAACAGAAAATAGCTGGAAGCAGCTTACTCACAGGCCTTGAGGTGAGCAGTCTTAATAGAGAGGAATTTTTTCAGCTCCCTGAGACATACACTCAGGATGAAATTCTAGTCACGAAAGAGCATATAGTCACAGATGAAGTGATCAAAAGATGGCTCTACCTGAAGGAAGTCCATATACCACACATCGATGCAGACATTGGGCTTCTCATAGGAATGAATGCTCCCAAGCTTCTAGAACCATGGCAGGTTATCAACAGCCAGGGCGATGGGCCCTATGCCGTCAGAACCATCTTAGGATGGGTGGTAAATGGCCCTTTAGACAACCCGTTTACTGAAAGGAATCCAGTCATCGATGCTATTCGCATTTCAGTGTCTAACCTAAGTGACTTGCTGGTACAGCAATATAATCTTCCCCGAAAGAGCCTATGAAGAAAAGGTTGAGATGTCACTGGAGGACAAAAGATTCATGAGGATAATGGAAAAGGCTGAAATCGAGGATGGACACTATGCCGTTACCCTTTAAGAAAGACGAAGTCAAAGTGCCTAACAATCATCAAGTGGTCCAACAGCGTGCATCATGCCTGAAAAGACAGTTTCAAAAGGATACAAAATTCAAAGAAGAATACACTGCATTCCTGCAAGGTGTCATAGAGAAAGGTCATGCCAAAGCTGTACGAAGGTCTGAACTTAAAAAACACAATGGCAAATTATGGTATATACCACACCATGGTGTCTACCATCCTAAGAAAGCAACCATCCATGTCGTATTTGACTGCTCCGCTCTTTCAATGGATTCTCACTGAACAGTGAACTCATTCAAGCCCTTACTTAACCAGCACACTTATAGGTGTCTTGTTATATTTCAGGAAGGAGCCTGTTGCTTTGATGGCCCACATAGAGGGTATGTTCCATCAAATTAGGGTCACACCAACAGACAAAGACTTCCTGCATTTTCTATGGTGGCCAGGAGGTGATTTCCACCAAAATCTTGCAGGATACAGGATGACAGTGTATTTGTTCAGAGCTACGTCATCTCCAAGTTGTGCTAGTTCTGCGCTCAAAAAAACTGCGGAGGCCAACAAGGATAAATTCTCAGCTGATGCCGTCTGCACCGTAATGAACAACTTCTATTTTGATGATTGTCTCAAATGCAGCCATGTTAGCAATACGTATGGAGAAGATGTTAACCTCAGAGCTACATCTACAACTGGACAAATCAGTGTTCTGGACTGATAGCACTACAGTCTTGAAACATATAAAAAATTAAACCAAAAGATTCCAGACATTTGTGGCCAGTCGAGTTAGTGCCAAGTGTCAGATGTCAGGCAGTGGAGATACATCAGCACTAAAGACAACCCTGCAGACTTTGCCTCTTGAGGTCTAACTGCTGAAGCCCTTATAAGATCAAATCTTTGGAAAAATGGACCAGTCTTTCTTCAAAGAACAGAGCAGGAGTGGCCCAACTTGACCTCTGAAAGAACTTCGATTTGTCCAGATGACCCTGAGATAAAGAAGGAAAGAGTTATAGTCAATATAATAATGAAAGAACACCACAACAGCACTAGTTATCTGATTCATTACTTCTCATCTTGGCACCGACTTACAAAGACAGTCGTCCGGCTTCTAAAACTCAAGAAATTGCTTCAAGAACTGCGTCTGAAAAGAGAGGAAGTTATTAGAACAGTCCAGTCACAGGAACCAAGTCAAGTAAAATGGAATGGACTGATAAAAGAAAAGATGGACAAGTTTAAAGCCTCCCTAGCAACCAACAGTCTCTCATTGGACAACATAAATAGTGCTGAAGAGGCTATTACATGCTTCTGTCAGCAACAAGGATTTCAAGACGAGCCTGCAAATTTAAAGAAGGAACTCGCAGTAAAGAAAGGACAGCCTCATCTTTAGGTTGGACCCTAGATTGGAAAACGGCCTGCTCAGACTGGGCGGAAGACTAAACAGGTCAGCTATGCCAGAGGAAACAAAACATCCTGTAATCTTGCCGAAGGACCATCATGTTTCCAAGCTGTTACTCAAACACATCCACAACCAAGTAGGCCACAGGGGAAGAAACTTCATGTTATCTCAGTTAAGGCAGTAATATTGGATCCCTTGTGCGAACTCCATGGCAAGAAAGATTATATCGGAATGCATAACATGCAGACGCTATAATACACTAAACCATCTTTTGCAACTCAAGGTGCAACCCATTCTCCCACCTGGATTGTTCCAACGGGAGGATCTATATGCCAAGCGCAGATGGAGACAAGTCCAACATTTCAAACCAATTTTGGACTCAATGGATCATCATTTTTTGTAAGATCACCACAATATTTTGAAATATTCCTATAGCACCTTATGATGTTTCTTTGTCATTCAGTATTGTTTTTTTTCTATATCCCATTCTATATTACACCTATAGTAACTTTAATTATCGCTTTATATTACACTCAACAGTGAGTTTATTTGATTTCAGTATAATGCTTTGCCAGTGGGCTATTTTACTAGCAGTGGAACTCTGCTGCGCAGATATAAAGGCCACAGAGTCACAGACAAAAACTGATCGTTTCTAATATATCTTCTTCTATTCTTATTTATCCTCATTTATTGTGACGTGTACTGTGCAAAAGTCCAAACTAGGGCTTCAAGTCTGTGGCAAATCTACACATCTGTGACAAAGTGGAACTTTTGATCAGAGTTTGACTCTGTGGATGAGGTGTATCAGTTGTGTCCTTGTGGGTTTGCCCTTCAGCTGGCCACACAGCTATCTGTCACACGCTGAGTGTGGCTCATTACACTCAGACTCCATCTGCCAGGACGGACACTCGCAGGGCAGACTGGCACTGAGTGTGACACCTGCTCCTGATGTCAGCCATGTCCCTGTGCCCTTTCCCTGCACCTCAGCCAAACTCATTCACTGTGCAGAGGCACACACTGCAGAGAAGCAGCCACAGTGTTATGTAACAGGATGGTGATGGATTTGAGATGTCTTAGGAATTTTCTTTTCGCAGTCCCCTGAGGTTTGTTACTGTAGCCCGTGTCGAGTAATGATGACACATGGTTTATTCAACTAATCTAAATTCTGTTGCTTTACTCAAATATTGAATAGTAACATTTAATTCAGGATGAAATACTGATACAGATTTTGGGCTGTGTTTGCATCGCTCTGTTTGAAGCTTGATTTAAAGTGCAGGAGGGGATCAAAGCAGGGAAATTGTGATGAAAGACAGACCCTTGCAGGTGGATGCTGTCAGGTGTCTGAGACACAGAGGCTGCAGTTAAAAGCACTAGCAGGAGAAATAACATCAGAACAGCATCATCAACAACAACACAAAACACACACAAAAAAAAGATGTAAGCCGTAACTTGCTTCAACAAAGATACACTGGTTGGTTGAGCAGGGAAATATTCTATAGATATTGTATTCAGGCTGTGGAAACACTCATCACAACTAAAATGAAGTAAATACAATTTTTCTGTTCCCCAGGGTTGTAAGTAAGCTCTTGTTTACAGGTTTCTTTTTTGCTTATGGTCTTGTCACCTAGGCACATGCTAATAGTATGTATAAAGTTAGTGTGTTTCAGACACCTAAAGCAATTCCTCCGATCTAAGATGGGATCAGACAAGACGATAATGGCCCAACCTGACAGATGTGGGGCGTTGGGATTGACAATGAGTTTTACCCTGTGTAGTGTGTCATAGTGGAAGACAACCAGCATAGTATCTGGTACACTTCAATTCAGAATTGTTTTGCCTTCGGTGTGGTGTTGACATATAGGACTCTTGTGCTCTTCCACAACTGTAAACAGTGAAGCAAAACAAAAATGATGTTGTTGCTGTTGTGAGGTGGAACAACAAAGTCAGACCCTGGCACCTTACCCAGCACCTATGTATGTGCATAATGCAAATTGTGGAAGGCAGTGTAATCTGATTGGTCTGGGTCCAACATATAGTCTGCCATGTCTCTTGGTCAAGAATTTGACTATATGAACGCCTAATCTACAACATAGACCAACTCAACTGACTGATTGGATTAACAAGCATCTTAAGAGAAGATCTTAGTCCCACTGTAAATCTGTGGGGTATCAGTATCTTTTATGTCCACAGATAAGTAACAAGAAATGTCAGTAGACAAATATCAAAAGTAGAACAGCATCTCCATCACATAGTTTTTCCGCACGGAAGAGCTGACAAATTTAGTTTTGCACTGTAAAATGTTAATTTTCTAGTGTTATATATTTATTATGTGTTATTATTTATTATTAGACACATTTACAGAACCTTATTAAGAATGTTTGTTCATGTTATTGATTTCTGTAAAAAAAAACAAAAAAACAAATATTGGTCAGTATATTGTAATCCGTCAGTATAGCTGCCTCAAAAATCCAGTATTGGTTGGATTATATTTTGCAATATATTCTTGATCCAAGGAGCTATGAGTCACAATTAGAGCAAGTTACAACAAAAAGTAACATCTTAAACAAAAAGTTAAGTATAACTATCCAGCATAAAGCTATGGAAGGCAAACAAAAAATATGTGATCCAAAACAAGGCACATAACATTGTTGGGCAGCTGTAAGTATTGGTGGGGGTCAGTGAACCAGTGTAAATTTTGGCAGCAAATTTTGACTTAGTTTTAGTCATAGTCTTTTGTCTAAAATGCCATTTAGTTTTACTCACGTTTTAGTCGTCTGAATTGTTTTAGTATTAGTCTAGTTTTAGTTGACTAAATATCGTAAAATCTAACGGGCTTAGTTAAAAGTACTCTATGGAGTTTTTAAGTGGTTATGAAACAATCTCAAATTAATACCTATGCCTCCATATGACCTACATAAGCAAACGAGACCAACAGCGAGGAGATTGCCTATTTCTATTAGTTTCTAATAGTTATTCTTAACATTCTTAACTTTCAGCGCAGCAGAAGCTAACACAACAACTTTTTGGACAACTATGGCTTCAAGGAAAACCGGAATTGTTAAATACACTAATTAAGCAAGTTAGCTCTGTTGACGGAAATGATCAAACTAAAGTACGACACAAAAACCGGAAGTTTGACCAACTGTTTACTTCGCGGTCCAAAATAAGGTGGATACTCCTGCAGGAAACATCAATTAACCTGTTATTATGGAATGGTATTAAGGTTTGAACGTGCAATACAGACACAGAGTCTCAAGTCTAAAAGTATAAAAGAAACAAAAATATGGCCTTGCTTTTTCACTCGTACACACACAGCTCCAAGGTCTGTCTCTATACTGCTACTCCCGCCATATGTCTAACATTAAGTATACTACATTACTTCAAACATGCATTCTTCGTCAAAATCAGGCAGGCAGATGAAAACAAGCAAACAAATTCAAAAAGGGTCAGGCTGAGAGGCAAGAGTCTGATCGGCAAGGCAGGGGATCATGCAGGGAAAGACAAGCGAGCAGAACATGGAAATGGGCCTGTATATGTATACTGCAGGTCTGATGGTGGGAACAGATGTGCAGGCAGGTGGGGAAGGTGTGACAAAGTGGGTGAGAAGTTTCCTTTCCTCACCACTTGTCCCTTATATGTTCATCTGACACATTACACTATATTGATTTCTACATGTTTCATTCTGTTATAATTTACCATTGCTTGTGTAACATTGCATCACTTACTATCCCGGGTTTGTTTGTGTTAGCATTAGGTTACAGTTCACATCAAAGCACATGAGTAAGTTAAAGTAAACACACAGCCATAAGTTAGTTTCAGCTATCTTTTATTATGTTGCAGGTTTGAACATTGGTTAATTGTTTGTTCCTTCCTTTGTTCATACTTACCATTGTTTGTTCCTTTGTTCAGACCCACCATGCAGGACTACTGTTTGGGAGGGCCCCTCCCAGCATTTCCTGGTTTTTATGGTGTTGGTGATGTCATGGCTGACATCACTGGGTCGAACCAAGCAGTTTTTGATTTGTGGGAATGTTTCTTTTGTTTGGTGTAGGCATTCTGAAGTAATGTGTAGGACCTTTACCTTTACCTTTTATAGAGCCATTTAGCAATGTGAATGAGCGTGTACATGAGGCCAAGAATGTTACTGAATTTCCTGGTATTAAGGTTACTGGATAGGTCACCCTTCTTTCCTGTGGTACGGGCTGAAGCAGTATAGGTGTTAATTGAGCACCCTATATAGTTAGTTGGGATTTGCTCCTTGAGGGGAGAGGTGAGGCGGTGCTGCCACGAACACGTGCCTTTTTTTTTATTTGTTATGAGTTAATTTCTGGAGTTATTTTCCTTTTCTATTTTTTTGTATATTGCCTAAGTTACGTGTGATATGGAGAGCACTGTCAATAAATATTCACCTCTGGGAAATGAAGATGTCTGCTGAGTCTGCCTACTTACCACCTTCCTTGACACTCGAGCTAGACTATTCTACAGAAGGTCACAGGATGGGAAATGGTGGTAAAAGGGGTTACTGCAAGGCAGCAGGGAGTGGCAGGATCTGAAATGACAGGAGTGTTAGTATATGGCAGGGAAAATAATGCAGACATTAGAATGTGCGACTAAGAGTTGGCTGGCATTGTGACACCAACTTAATATGACACTACTGTCTGCTGCAACATTAACATTGCACAATAAACAACTAAAAAGAATTTCCAAGGCAACAAGAAGAAATGTATGGACTGGCCATAAATACTGTACTAAATTATATAATGTTGGACAATATTCATCATAATATATGCCCAACACCCCATAATGTTGGAAAATGGCATAACAAAAAACAATGTGGGTTACAGTTGCCAAAAGAACAAGGTGGGTGGGGTTTACCAAATATAGAATACTATATATTGTCCTTACAAGCCAGAATTAACTCTTCCTGGGTGAATGAGCATTCAAATTCCCCTTGGCTTGACCTGGAGTGATTTGTAAACCCTTTTCTCCAGTGAACTTGTTTTGATAACTAATGTATTGTGGACATGGAGAAAATTAAAGAAAATATTCAAAAACACTCACCCACTTATTGTCCTAACGACATTGGTAGATAACCTGAAGCTATCATCACAGGGAACAGGACCACATTTTACACTGGCAAAGAGCAGGCATTACTAGACTCTACGATCTCTTTGACAATGGGACATTTAAAACGTTTGAATCACTGAAAGCTCAGTACCTTATATCAAATAAGGATTTCTACAAATATCTACAAGTCAGACATTATGTGTATAAGAAAGCCAAAGAATAAAAGCACTTTATATCTACATTTTATTCTGAGATATTAAGTTAGAACTTGGACAAACTTGCATGGTTAAGAACATCTTGGTGTACATTGCTCAAATGTGAGATGGATAATGGTGTATGGGTTGAGATCCTGCGGTTGCCTTACAGAATTTCAATCTGCAATAGATACTAAGAGTTACAATATAATATAATGCAATATACTATCCTACATAATATCCATATCACAGTGTATATGTAGGAATTTCACCAAATTGTCCCAAATGTAAAACTCAGGTACTAGGCTGCATTGCTTGTGGGAATGCAACATAATTCAATTATTCTGGAGGGCAATATGCGCAAACTTCAGTACAGCAATAGGTCAACAGGTGTCAGCAAATCCACCTTTATGTCTGCTTGGAAATGTCCCTGACTCTCTTGAACAATATGAGGAAGTGGTTCAATTGCTTTTAATGCTGGCGGGGAAAGCCATCATGGTGAAGTGGGTCATGACCCTCCCTCTACTTCCATGTGGAAATCTCTGATCTCCATTGTTGTAACTTTGGAAAAATTAGGAAATGGAAGAAACCGTTGGAATCTCTGGGGGTTGAATATAATCTGGACTAAAGTGGATAACAACTGTGGACAAATGACTGAATTAGGGACACTGGGCATGAATCGGATCCATGTATACAATAATTATCATTTAATTTCACCATATTGTGGCTCTTATTATGTAAGTGCTGTGCTTCATTTGTTTTTTTCTTTTTATGGTCCAGTCCTGTAACATTATGCTTTGTATGTATGCTTCTTAAGAAAAATTTATAAAATAAAAAAGTTTTTAAAAAAAAGTGGAACATCCTGGTGGCCTGTGACAGCCCTCTGGCCTGTTTGGTTGTGCTTGGTCTGTTCTTCTCTTGCAGGTTCATGTAATTGGTAGGCAGGACCGTCCACTTGTGCTGACTGGGACCACCGGGGCCCAATGCTCCCATTCACTTTAAGATCTTCCACCATAGGCCTCTTGGGGACTTTCTCCATGTGCTTTGAGCGGTGTCTTTATCATTTTTCCTACCAACACCAGCACACCATATTTTCCGCACAACCATTCACTTACTCCTCTGACCTTACTGATGTCCACATCCCATCTCTTTTGCAATTTAATTAATGTTTTTGTAAATAAATTAGTTAATTTCTCTCCCTTTATTTGCCATGGCCATGGGGCTGGTCATGACAAACTAGGGGCTTGTCCAAACAAGTAAGTTGTGATTTGATTAAATTGGTCTAGTTCTTTGTTTTGGCATTGGTATGTGCCCTCCTGCCGTTATCTCTTTGTCGGGTTGCCCAGTAGTGAGGTCAGAGAATTCCCTTTGATTTAATTAGGGCACCTGGAATTAAGTGATGAGTGCATGGTTGGGAGAGGCATTTGTGTTTTTTGTTGTACTCTTTGTTTTCTGGCCATGTCAGTCACTTTTTCTGGCATAGGGAGAGTCTTCATTTGTCCAAGGGAAGGTAAGTATTGACACGCTGGTTTACTATATTTATTTATGTTTATTATATTATTGGCTCCCCACACACACCCATCCCTGTCACAGACACACCTCCACTCGTAAACCAGTCCATTCATTCACCTTCTTTTTAAATGGCGATGACGCCGAAATCCAAGATGGCACAGTGCTACGAGGAAGCAGTGAGTCCGTCCTTTCGGAGCAGTAAGTTGGCTGTTTGGCGTCCGTCTTCTTTGTTTTCTTGGTTATAGTCTGCATGTACATAAAACCGTCTTGCTTCTTTGCTGAAATCTCCAGACAATAACTTCCTGGGAGTTCTTCAGCCTTTCCTTGGAGTTTGCGGCAGCAGCTGTACAAACCCTGACTGACTTGACGAAAAACACGGATTGGACTTGACAAGTAAAATAGGGGAGAAATATATTTTGGTTACCTTTTTTTTTTTTCTTTCTTTATTCTTTTTAACAATCAAACTGAACTGGTTGCCTTGCAAGTGAACTGAACAGAATCGAACTGAGTATGGAACTGGTGAATTTTAAATGTTTTGGGGGGGAAAATACGGACTGGATTTGGGGATTTTTGGGGAGGAACTGTTTTTTCTTCGTTGTTTTTTGCCCTGCACTTGAATTACTAATACACTGAATCTGCATTGAGATATCTGTGTGGTGCTTTATTTTTTGCCTATATGTTTTGCTTTTGGGCATGTGTCTTGTGGGTTCAAGATATGAGTGTTGTGCTCATTATGCTCTATGCTTGAGTCCTGTGTGCAGTTGACTAACTTAAATGAGAAAATGTTAACTTTTTCATAAAAGCATGAAAATTAGTACGCTTGTACAGTTTGGGGCCATGAACATTTTCAAAAAAAATTTAGCAAAAACGCCTTGCGGCGGCCATGGTGGCCATTTTACCAAATTATTTATTTTGCATCATATCTCCTGAACCAAACATGATAACACAGAAAAGGTGATATTTACCCCTATGTTTTCATGGTCAAGGATTACAATGACACCATATACAACATCATAAACTGTTCAGGTGAATAGTTAATGGTGAATTCAATGACGTTGTGAGAAGGAAATCTGGGCCAGACTTTATAATACCATGTCTGTTGCATGCATGTTGTGTAGAGTTTTAAAAGCTTAATAATGCTTTTGGTCATTAACCCTGGGCAGGTATGTATCTGAAGTTCTTGGTTAGTAGCAGTTGTCTCAGGAGCATGTCTGTGGTTTCTGGGGGAGTTGCCAGTGTGCTGGTCATTGCTCCAGTCCATTGGTTTTCGGTGCATATGTACCCACCACAAATAACCTCATGAAGACTAGGGATGAGCTTAGTTCAGTGTTCGGTTAGGCAGATAGTGGGGACGCTCCTTCGATTATACTGTGTGTTCCATTGGTGTAAAGAAAAAATCACCATGGCTTGTGTTATGAACAGGGCGGTTGTGACACCTGGCGAGAGGCCCCATGCCTGGGGACACAAATCAAGCAGAGGTCTGAGGGTCCTCCCCCATGAGATTTTGAGTCTTAAACACTTAATTTCCTGCCTTCTGGTGAATTTCTGTGCACTACTTTGTTGTTGTTTGAATCTGATGCATAAAAAGCACAAAGTCCTCTGCTACTCTCAACATGAATGTAAAGGAAATAAAGAGTCAAGAGTAAAGCACAGTTGCATCAATTATATTAAGGATTAAAACATCAGATCAGAGACATGGGCAAAAAGAAACCCATTGATTAGTTGTAGTTGGCTAATGTGTGTACTGTTGTTATTAGATCGTACTGTGTTTAGACCCATCATGTGATAGTTACACTGGGCCATTCTCCAAGATACACAAGTTGACAGTTCTGTGTGTGTGTGAAATTAACCAATAACCCACTTGGTCTTCCGCAAATTCTGATTTAATACGTCTCCTCTATGTCTCTGAAACTCTTTTGGCTTTATTATTTCTCATGTCATTCCAAGCATGTGAAAACATATTGTATGCATTAGAGTAGGGTGTGCACGAATATATGGGACAAATCGCGTCCCGTATTGATTCAGTAAGGGACAGTGCGTCCCTTTTTTTCCAATACCAGACGATCCCTTATTATACGGGACAGGTGACAACTGTACTGCCAAGACTGCAGCCTAGAAAACGGAACCTAACCAAGGTTGCGAGTAGACAGGCCAGAGCCCACCCAAATAGGGCCTAAATCAGCCTATGGTTATGAATTTTTTGCAGCTCCATCTGAAGACTTGTTAGACTTGTGTACAAAAGATGAGTTGCTTAAAATAGCAGACCATTATAAAATTGAAATTGGTGAGAAAGATTTGAAAGAAAATGTAAGGGCTATTCTAAAAGCAAAAGTTTTGACTGCAAATATGGGAGATGCTGATATTTGTTTGTCTGGTCCTCCTGCGTCGTCTGCCATCACTGGCACAGGATTCCAGTTTTTCTTTTGAACAGCAAAAATAATTATTGTTGCTTCAAATAGAACAGGAAAAAATCAAACATTAAGCGGAAGTTGAGAAGACGAAATTTGAAGTTGAGGAATTGGCTTTGGGAAAAAATTAAATATGAAACTGAGCAGGCACAAATAAGCTTGGAACGAGAGAAACTAAATCTAATCCAAGAGGGTAAGTTAAGTCTAGGGGCTGGGCAGGTGTTGGATAGTGGCACCCTCACTCATCACTTACCCTCACACTCTTTTGATTTAATTAGTAACTTGTGTCGCATTCCAAAATTCAATGAAAAAGACCCTGAAACATTCTTTTCTCTCTTTGAAAGAGTTGCAGCACCATCCTGAACATATGCAACAAGTATGTTGCAATGTCAGACAGATACCAGCTGGCCACCGTGACAGAGGGCAGCAGACGACGTGTGGCAAACTGCGATTATATACTAATAATCTGCATAATTGGCAGAGTAACAGTGATAAGTGTCAGGTTAAAATGTCCATGCTGTACATCTGCATGAATATGATCGAACGTTACTAGCCAGACAGCTGTGAATGAGTCAATGATTGTGATGCCTATTGCAAACAGCTGATACATTATAAGCTGAACAATGATAGGATTTACTGCTCAGCAATTTTAATTACATCATACCAACCATTGACACCAACATGAACATCAGCTGCAAACAGAGCATTTGATAGTATTTAGGAGTGAAAACTGTATCCTCAGAGCCCAGCAGACACTGAAGAGTAGAGAATTTGTCATTCTAGCAAGACGCTGAATCCAAAGCACAGTAACACAGAATCCTAACGACCAGAGCGAGACCAAGCTTTTCTTATGTGCTTCTGTCTCTACTTCTCTTCCCAGCACTCTGTGGAGGCTGTGAATGCCGGAGTGAATCCTATTGGTGATACCTCCTACAACTCCAGCCACTGGGATCTGGGTAGTGCCTTCTTCTTTGCTGGAACTGTCATCACAACCATAGGTACTGTGATTGTGGCATGAATCAATGGCCCACACTCAACAGGTTAATGTAATTCAATCTAGGGAATGCACTGTATGTTGCATTGTGTGCTGGCTGTACAAAATGATTTTCATGATTTTTTTTTTCAAACAGTGATGTATTTGTCTCTTTTCTAAGATACATTTTAGAATTGATTGTAAGCATCAGCAATCCCTTAATTTAAACCAAACTAAGCTGCCCAGTTTCTGGAGAGACTCTATTGTCAAAGTGAAGTATGCATTATTTCTCGAATTACTGCCAGTGGACAAAAGTGATAATTTAGCTCCTCACTCACTCCTGTCATGAAGCTGTTCATTGTACATGACACATTTTAGACATTTTCCCAATGTTTCACAACAGAGTGACTCTGAGTGCATCAGTAGAATTAGCTTTAAGTCCTTGATCAGCAACAGCAGTAGTATCAGTAGCTTTTGGTGTCCAGTTTGATGAATGGCACAGGTATTTCCCCTATGTGTTTTTTATTTAACCCTGATTTGAATTGTTTTTGTTTGTTTTTGAGAGCCCTGACCAAATACAATGTATGATTTTTAAATCACACATGTACTGTATGTTGTGAAGCTAATACAATTTCTGCATATTAGCTAATAGCCTCACATGAATGGAAAACAAAGAAGACTGATTGAAATATCCATTCATCATTTACTATAGCTTTGATGATCTCAGAATGTCAGCCTTCTAAATTAGAAGGCAGGCTGAATAGCAGTGTTTGGTTAAGTTTCAAGCCTGTTTCACCCCTGACCTCAGCCAGCATCAGTGATGAGTGTGTTGACTGTGGTCAGAGGCTGTGTTTCATTAGTCGTTCAACATGCCCTCGTTGACTTCCCCTCTGCACTTGCCCTCGTGAGAATCCTCGTGAGAATCCCTGCTGCCATCGTAGGTGTCGTTCCATTTGTCTGAAAACTGAAGTGAACTTGATGAGATCGACCCTCAGAGGGCTGAAGGAGCGAGTCAACAATGATGGTCACTCCAGAGGTGTTTATCACCCACAGTGCATTGCAGTTATGCAGTTGGTGCAAGACAGTACATCCATTGTTAGGTGGCAGTAAGTACGTAAATCTGACAGCTTTTAATTTTCAGTGTTTGTAATATATCTTATAGGTCTGTGTAGGTCGGCTTACATGTGTATAGGTTTACTTGCCTAGTTAGCAGTTCAGAAAATCTCACTGATAACTTGACATTTTACTGAAAAATGTCATACACTACTCACAAAAAGTTAGGGATATTCGACTTTCGGGTGAAATTTATGGAAAATGTAAAAAGTTCATGCTACAGTGATATTATATCATGAAAGTAGGGCATTTAAGTAGAAGCATGCAATGGTAATTTCTTCATCTCAAACAATTTATTGAAACAAAAGCTGACAACAGTGGTGGGTATACCACAACAAAACATGTCAATGTCTCAATAACTTGTCATGTGTCCTTGAGCATCAATTACAGCTTGACAACGACGTCTCATGCTGTTCACAAGTCGACTTATTGTCTGATGATGGGACCTCGATGAGCTGGGGCATTGTCGTCCATGAAGATGAAATCAGGCCTGTGTTGCTCATGCAGAGGCACAATGACTGGATTAATGATGTTATTCAGGTAGTATCGGCTTGTCACAGTACCATTCACAAGGTGTAGGGCAGTTCTGTATTGACTAGACACACCTGCCCAGACTGTAACANTCTGGTGACAACAGTGGCTGATGCATAGCGTTCTCCTTGAAGTCTCCAACAGCATTGGCGGCCATCATTTCTGCTCAATGTGAATCGACTTTCATCAGAGAACAGCACTGAGGCCCACTGGTTCCTCGTCCAGCGCAAATGCTCCCTGACCCATGCAAGACGATGACGCCTGTACCTGGTGGTGTGGTCAGGTACCCTTGCAGGTCATCTAGCACGCAGACCATGCTGATATAAGCGGTTTCGAATGGTCTGACGTGATACTCGGGTGCCTCTCACCTCCCTTAAACGTGCCTGGAGTTGTGGCCAAAGGACGTCCACTTCTATGCCTTTCTGTGACTCTTCCAGTCTCTCCGTGTCTCTGTTGCAACCTGCTGATGACACTCTGTGACACTCTAAGCTCAGTGGCGGCTTCCCTCTGAGAACATCCCGTTTGAAGCCTCACAATGGCCAGGTACTGTTGATCGATTGTTAGGTATCATCTTGGTCTCATGATGTCAAAATGTGAACAGCATGATGAAGAGGACTGTTTAAACACAAATTGTCATTGAACCAGAACATTTAGTGGTCGATCCATGGATCAGACACTTGTTGTGATTTTTGCGGTTAATCGCCTTGCTAGAGAACAGCATGTTATCCATGCATTTTAGGTGCATTCTGAAAATTGCTGTTTTGCAAGATATTATAAACCCGTAGCAATAATAATTATGATAATCCTGATACAGATCACAAACAGAAATTTCTAAATCAGAAACTGATGCAGCAAATTACCAAGTGCCGACGTATTGCAATTATCCGCAGAAGACACCTTTGCCTCATTGAAATGAGCCTGCAGGTATTTCTGATGATTTGTAAAGTATAGTATAGTATAGTATAGCACTAACCCTACAATTGGCGGTCAATCCACGATAGTTTGGGCTCAAAGTGTACAAGGGCAGGTGGGTTCCATTTCAGTCTCCTGCTTCTCCTCCGCCCACTTTCCCTCTGCTCTCCACGTGGCTTCCGTGTGACATATGCTGTTACGGAATACCAAGGGCTGAGGGGAAGTGAATGATGGGAAGTGGAACTACTAATGAAATGCAGCCAGCGTGTGCTCTGTTGAACCTGTAACCACACCCAACAGTGATGTCACCAGGTTCACCTCTGCATCACTTCAGCAAGGTGCATAGTTAAACCTCTGAAGGTCAGTGAAGATGAGATTTTCATCTCAAGAACACTCATAGCATGGCACCTGATGAGATTTGATTGCTCAGACATTTCATTGCTTTTGTTCTAACCTTATTTCACACTAGTGATCTAGACCCTGTTTTATTGGGGATAATGGATTGATATGGGGGATCATCTGAGATGTTTCCAGAATTAAATACAATGCCTGATGCATGTTGTCTCCTTTGCTCCACCAGGGTATGGTAACATTGCCCCAAGCACTGAGGGAGGGAAGATTTTCTGCATTCTGTATGCAATATTTGGTATCCCGCTGTTTGGATTCCTCCTGGCAGGCGTTGGGGACCAGCTAGGTACCATATTTGTCAAAAGCATTGCCAAAGTGGAGAAGATGTTCCGGGTGAGTACCAACGTAAATGTCGTATTATCTATGACTCAGCTTTGTGGAAATAATATGGTTGTGAAATTGATGTTTAGTTTTAACATGAAAGCTGCTGAAAGCTTTCTACTCAACGTGTTGAGGTCTGTATCGGGCTTATTTACAGTTCAGTTATTTAAGGGAGGTAATTCTTCAGAGCTGCACTCAGATTAGTTCAGTCTGTCACACATAGATTTACTGCCAGAATTAGTTTCAAGTCTGACTGTATCAGTACATCAATTTCAGACAAGTGCCATGTCGGGGACCCCCCTCTCACCCCCCCTTAATGGCAAATATAAAACAAAAAGAGTATACTGGCTGCTATGATAATATGCCTGTACCATGGAACAATATTGGAAATGAAACAATTATTGACAGTATTAAGTAAGTAAGACGTTTCATTTTTCTCAAATTCTGGCATGATTACACTGATGACATCACTGACTGAAGCATGCTGTCTGATAATGTGACCTCTTTTGTGAAGAAGCAAACAAACTTTTTACAGCCACCTTTAAGTCTACAGAGGGAGACTGTTTGATGCTGAACATATTTTGGGTAACTGTAACCGCCACTTTTGTTCTGACAACATAACAAAGTGCTCAATTTCAGAAAGAAAAAAAGGGTACTAATTTACAGGGCCTAAAGGTGTGGAGGGGCCCACAAAAATTGCTTGTAATAATAATTCTAAAATTATTATCACACCAAATCAAATAGGGCTTCTACAAATAATAATGGCTGAATAAACATTACATTACAATACAGTTGGATAACGTGTGCTGCTAATACACAATATTTGCACAACAGTAATGTCCCCATCCCTCCCTGTACATATTTTGTCCTCCAGAAGTTTCCAAAAAGCAGAGATTGATGTCATGACTGTCTATCATTTTTTCTTTATTTTTCAGAAATAAACTTGCAAGTGACTGAATGAGAACATTAAGTTGCCTCGTTTGAAAATAATGTAGGCCTAATGAATATAGGCTAAGACAACTGTAAAAAAATCAGCGAAACAGAAACAAAATGTGGAATTGCACTCAGCAACAACAACTATGTACACAAATGAATAGCTCTAATAGCCATCTATAGCTTCTGTAGTAATGCAACTCACACGGCACGTATATCACCCAATCAGAAGATGCGTCAAAGTAACGAGTACTAGTACAGTAGGGTGGGACTTGGTGAAGAACTGGTGTAAGTATCAGATATGCTGAAAGCTCTGCTTCTCTCTCATCATAAGATATACAGGGCCGTGCTGAAGCCCAACAGGGCCAGCAGTAACGATATAAAAAAATAGATACATATATATATACAATGTATAATAATATATATATAATGTAGGGCCCTATGAAATCCATTTTCACTTTTTCCAGATTCCGTTTTATTTTTTCCCAAATTCTGTGTGTATATTTTTTCTGAATTCTGTGTTTTACAATTTAAGCACATTTTGTCAAAAGTGTCTAATTATACACTATACTGTATAAGAGTGAAGTTATTGAATATTTTTCCCCTAAAGAATTCCCCAAAATTATGCAAAAGCCTTTTTCCCCCAAACTAAATATAGTATAACCAACAGGAGACCATTAATGTGTGGAGTGATTTTGGTGACACTACACCGTATAAGAGTGAAGTTATTGAATATTTCTGTAGTATCTGTTTTCGGTGTGGCACTTTTTAGATGCTCCCTGCGCATTCGTCTCATAGCTGGCTGTACATAGAGATCAATGTTATTTTCTTGAACTCGGAGGATGGCTCGTTTTGATGAAAATTAGGTTGTAACTCGTACAGTAGCTTACTACGGTTGGATTAACGTTTCGCTTCTGACTTATTGATCCGGGAAGTTCGAATTTGTGAATATCTTTCCAACTTCATCAAACTTGTATTCCCAGCGAAATCCCCGGTTACTTTCTCTTCTCTCTACCTCTGCATCACTATGTTCGTTACTTAGACTAGCCGCTGACAGAGAAAAGCAGGCAGGCGAGAACGGGAACAGGTGAGCGTAATGTCCCCTGTAATGTAGTAAAGTATTAAATCAGAATTTAGGAAGAGAATGACAGTCAAGTTGTCTGTCACTCAACGTCATCATTGCCCTGGTTACAGAGACTCAGGCGCTCAATTCATGATATCCCAGACTTCCCCAGAAGCAGACAGGCCTAAGTTATCATTGGCTAATGTGTGTACTGCTGTTATTAGATGGTATTGTGTTTAGAGTCATCATGTGATCACTACATACGGCCAGTCTCCCAGATACACAAGGTGACAGTTCTCTGATGATGTAAGCAGAAGACCCGTCGCGTGTGTGTTTGTGGAAAGATACACAGAGAACACAACACACATACGTACATTGGTGTGTTTATTTCCTAAAAGTCTCACATGTGTGTATGTGTGTGCGTCTGTGTGTCATTAGTTCAACTCAACTCTCTCTCTCTCTGAGCTAGATCAAATGAATGATTAGTAGGCTAGTTGATAGGTTATTCAATAGCCTAATTTTTATTCAGCTAATATTCATACTGGTTTAAATAATTGATCTGATAGTATTTCCATCTTTGCTGATCGAGAGTTTTGTGTGAAAGGATTTAAAGGACTGTCCCAAATACAGACAGGAAGCAAATCAAAGCCGGGCTGATAATTGAAGTTTGAAGGTAACAGGCCTGTTCATCATGCTGCGTAAGGACATCATTCCTTCAAAGTAAGTCTGCTAACTTGATTTTCTTTTTGAAATGAATATTTTCTTTTTTATATATGAGCATTAATGTTGAAAAGAGTTCCCTTTATCTAACAGTATGATACCTGAAGTGAAAAACAAGTTGCCGACTCACCTTGAGGGAAATGTTGATAATTGTCCTCTTCTGCATGTAACATGATGGAAAACTCTAACAATCAAATCTGAAGGACATTTTCTCTGGATGAAGAAAACACACAAGGAGCTTTATAATCACAGTTTGTCCGTCACACAGATCCTCTCCTCTCCATGCTGGCAGAGCGCTGCTGTGCATTCCTGCAACAAGCGCATCCAGTGAGCCGCTTTCAGCTCAGATGCTCCTGTGCGTCGAGCTGTGGACTCCATTATTTTTCTACACAGTGCAGCCAAACACTAGGCTAAAAAAGACAGTACAGACCCGCACATAAGGCTACTATAAAGTTCACTGTTAAGATGTGAAAAATGCATTTTTTTTGTGTCTGGCAGATTGTGCGTTTTTGTGCGTGTGTGAGACAGAGAGAAAGAGTTAGAAAGGGTTTCGCTGCCATTCAACAATAAAGAACATCGTTTGGAACAATTTTACTATTTATTTAGCCGAGATCTTCCCACTACTGGGCTGGGAAGAAAGAGAGCACTCTGGACAGCTCCCTAGCTGCTCCCAGCAGCAGGATCAGCACCTTGGAGAGCGCCGCAGCGCTCAGTCCTGGTCTCAGTCCTCAACCCTGACAGTTGTGCTACAATTATGCAGAAAGTAGGCAGTTGTCAGGTCATTGATCAACGCATATTTTTGCGGGCCGGGCGGTGTGGATTGGCTCTCATAACAGGTCGGGTGGGTACAGGTATTGAAAAACCCTGACCCGCACATCACTAGTACCCTGTAATAATAGAATAGGTACCCAGTAGTTAAATAATAACTACAGTATAAGGCTGAGGACAGTCCGCCCCAGTTGACAGTCACTTATTGAATATTATTGAATATATTGAATATGCCCCTTGCTCCTGGTGTGACTGTCGACTGGGGTGGACTGTCCTCAGTGCGTCCCAAGGTCTGGGCCAGGGCTCTGTAGAGCGAGGCTGGACGGAGGCTCTGGCCATGCCCCTTAATTTCTGTATTTATTTCAGCATTTATTTAAAATAAATTCAAAACGAAAATAAAACAACATGAATGACAACACAGCTAAAACAAAAAACGATTAATAACAGACTAATAGTAATATCCTATAATCATTAATAGGCCTGTTATTATCCTGTTTCATTGATTGATTACCTCTAAAAACAGACATGACTGTAAACAAATGGAGTTCTGTCCTGTTGTTTTGTAGCAGCATCATCATTTTATAGAAGCATTTAATGAAGCCAGTGTGTCTATTAGGGGACACACGTACGCACGCACATGAGTGTGCATGGCTGAGTTGAACTAAAGACACACAGGCGCACGTACATACACACATGTGAGACTTTTAGGAAATAATCACACGAACGTGCGTACGTGCGTCATGTTCTTTCCACCCCTTATAGTGGAAAAGGACACTGAGAACACGACACATGTATGTATGTTTATGTGATTATTTACTAAAAGTCTCATATGTGCATGTGTGTGCGTCTGTGTGTCATCTGTTAAACTCAGCCATGCTTGATTTAGGAGAGAGAGAGAGAGAGACCACTTTATTTTCTTTAACTTCTATAAAAACCAGACCCGGTGTCTAATTCAGACCTGCGTTTATTTGTCAAAACGTGGAGCCAGCTGCTTTAAATTATTGAAGTTTTAGGTAGCCTATTATTTATCACTTCAGGTAGCAGAGGTTGTTAAGGCTGATGCTCTGGTTGAACATCTGATCTGACAGCAAAGTTGTTTTGTGTAAGGTAATCATCAGTCGCTGATGTTGAATCTGCTTGCATTTAGTTTTGTACTGATGTGTGAGAAAGGTGAATATAGAGGGTATTTACTAAGTGTGGCATTTCTTGTATAATTTCTCCCATGGAACAGTCAGCTACTTGCAATATTTATTTCTTGAGTGGTTCTATCATGTGAAAAGTACATATATTTAGCAAAACATGAACAAGACTGCAAATTAACCTTAATATGACATATGCCAAATGTGGCTATACTTTAATCTAATATTAAATGTATGTGACATTTCAAATAGTTTACTGTGGCCAAGCACAACGTATAATGTTGAGTAAGCTATTATTGGTTTGATTATTGCACAAACAGTTCAGTAGTGATTATCTTGATAGTATAATAATTAATGTATAGCGGGGTTTTTTTATTTGTAAAAAATTTGTGGATGGGCGGTGCCCTCAGACTGCCTATGTACAGGACCCAGGATTCCGTGCTACAACCCTACGTCTAGGCTTTCTGCTTTCATAACAGTAGCAACATTCATCCATCCTGTAGTCTCGCATTCAGCCCTTCAGGCAATTCTAACTATCTGCCTTGTAAACGTCTGTTAGTATTAGTTCACCATCCTCCATTTAAACCAGCTGTTTACTGTAAGCTCTCTATTGATCATGATATGCCAATCTATAAGCAATGGAACGTGCACTGACTTCCACCATTAAACCAGAAATCTCCTTAGCATTATGGCCATCTGAATTCGAAAGAATTTTGTCTTTGAGTGAAAGAATCTCTTAGCCCATATAAGCATGAGCTGGGAATTTTTTTATCTTATTTATATAGCACTTTTCATAACAAGGTTATAAAATGCTTTACAGATAAAAACAAAAATGAAAACATAGGGATCATAAAACACAGGAGGATAAAATATAGTTAAAAAATGTGAAATGGCAAGAGTGGAGTGATCATATATTTTTTGAGATCTGGTCATGTTTTGTTCAAAATGGAAAGCCCCGCCTCCTGGAAACAGGCTCAACAACAGCCAAGGACCATTACACACTCCACCATTTTCTCTCTGATGTCAGAGGATTTCATGGGCCTCCAGAGCTTTTCACTCAGTGAAGGTAATTAAAACTTACCAAATCTGTTAGACATGGCCTCTTAAGGTACATTATGTTCACTAAGCTGTCATCCAGTTCTATTTCGTATGTGCCACGCCCTCTAACGGGCTTCGCTATTGGTTTACCCCATCGAAGCTCCGCCTCGGGACCCTGAGACAGATCTTTACACTCACTGCCCAATCAGGAGGTAGCAATCACGGACTATAAAACACCAGCACACCCACTGCTCATCTCACTTTCTTTTTTATTCAGCCACCTTGAGTACAACACAGAAATATATAAAATAATTCACCCTCTGGTGTCGCTGAGATTTCCCTCTAGTATTCGCATCAAGTTCATTGTTACCTGTTTCAGCCTGCTCGTTCCCTCTGCTCTCCTCCGCTGGGGAGGGAATGCGGCGGTGGCGCACTAGTTGCGGTACCGTACAATGAGGAAGATGACTGGGTTCCTGCATTCCCGCTGCCTCTTCGACGACATACCGCACACTTCTGCTAACTACTAGGCTGGCTAGTGGCGTACGGGCTGCTGCATATTCCCCGCGCTGGAGGCACGGGAATGTGCTGCTATGCTTCTCAGTGAGGTGTTTTTGGAGAAGCAGCCCACTTGGGATGGGGTGACTCCTCTTCCCATTTCATGTGAGGTGCAGTACGAGGGAAAAACGCTGTGTTTGCAGTGTGCTCGCCAAGCTATGTGCTCGGCGGCGTGATGCAACACTCCCGCAGGAACGCGATTGGGTTAGCGCCAAAGCGTAATGGTCACACTCTGATCTATGCTGAGCTACAGTCGCAGCGCGAGGCAACGCCAACCCCACGGCGGGATGGAAGCAGCGGGCGGGTCATTCGCAGTGTCCCTCATTGATCTCCCTGCTCACCCATTTACAGATCGATATCCGGAGTGGGTGCGCGTATGCAGGCCCCTCTCTCCCTGGCTGGACAGGACATTGAGGAAGGGCTACGCACTGCAATTCTGCCGCCAGCCTCCTTCTTTCAGTGGCATTCTTCGCACCTCTCCTTCCGACCCCTCCAAGCTGGCTGCGTTGGAGGAAGAGGTGAGCTCTCTTCTGAGGAAGGGAGCTATAGACATGGTCTTGCTGTCGGAGGCACACATGGGGTTCTTCTCCCCCTGTTTTCAGGTCCCCAAGAAATCAGGGGGCATGCAGCCCTCATTGGATCTGCGTGCTTTGAACTGTCACATTGCGCACATTGCTGACAGTTTAACATCTGCTGGAAACCATCTATCCAGGCGACTGATGACATCCATAGATCTGCCAGACACATATTTCCATCTCCCCATACTGCTGCGCCACAGGAAACATCAGCATTTTGCGGTGGGGGGGGGGTTCCTATTTTGTTATTTCCCCTTTGGATACTCTCTAGCTCCGTGCACCTTTTCCAAATGTGTGGAATCAGCGCTGAATCCCCTCAGAGAGGAGGGGGGTGAGAATCCTGACACATATACACTTCTGGCTGATTCTCGCCTCATCACAACAGGAGGTTGTGATGATAATCCAGCAAGCGAAGTCAGCCGCGACTGTGACAGCAGGGATGGTCATGTCCCTTCTCGGCGTGATGTTACTGCGCACCACAGCACACGAGAAACCCTCAACGCTGGTTTGCTGGCTTGCTGGTTTGAGGCTACACAACGGTTCCTCCTGGAGCTCACGTTGTGAGCTCCTCTTGGCACTCACGGCGGTGCAGTAGGTATTGCTCCATTTTGCCCCATCGTTATGCTGCAAGCATGTCACGGTGTGGTCGGACAACACCACAGTGGTAGCCTTCCTGAACAGGCAGGGGGGTGTGAGGTCCCTCAGCCTTCACGGAAGACGGTGAAACGAGTGACCTCTTGGAGTGGATACGTTCGCTCAGCCAATGTGGCCCGGGTTGCTGTACGTAGCAGCACGCGGTTGTTGATGCCGCTACTCCACAGGGCTCAGCTGTCTATCATAGTGCTATCACCAGAGCGCCTGGGCGCTAGGTGGTTCCTGGACCTGGCTCAGATGATAGTAGCAGGCCTGGACCTGCCCACAGTGTTAGTACAAGCAAGAGGGGGAATCTCCTCTCATTCTGTCCTGGGACAGGACATTATGGGACAGACATTATTCGGCTGCTGTACCAATCAATACCTATCAATTTTACTTCAGCTCACTAACTTTCGTGGTAGCTTAATTGGTGTTTAGTGTTTTTTAATTTTCCATACTTTACTAAATTGCTGCTGTACATAATTTTTATGTCTGTTATTATTCTTGTTTTCAGATGAATGCTATTAAATGATATTACCAACATCCCCTGCAGTCCAGAAATCTGTACAACCTGACAAGCTGCTGAAGATATTCGTAAAGAGAGAACAGATGGGTGAAACACTAGAGAGCATTATCGCAGCCATGGCTCAAGAGTGCATTCTGAAAAAACTAAATTGTTACATTGCTCTACACATTGCTAACATATGAGTGAGAAATAAGGATTCAAACCAAGTAACCTCTTCTGCTACTCTGTCTTGACTAGGATGACAATGTTGATTTAAGATGAGAAGCACAAGACTATATACGGAGCACAACCATGACAAAGGAACACATTTTGTAATCATGTCCCAATCACCCCTCACCCTCGCTAGCCCCACCTACAAGACGGAATTCCATGTATAGAAGGATATTTTGTCCCTGGAGTAGCACAGGAAGGGCTGGAAGTCGGGTTTCAAATTTAGAAGAGAAAGAAAGAAAGATAAATAAATAACATTATTAAGAGTACGGTCTAGACCTGCTCTATATGTAAAGTGTCATGAGATGACTTTTGTTGTGATTTGGCGCTATATAAATAAAATTGAATTGAATTGAATTGAATTGAATTAAATAAAAGAAGAGGGGTTTAGAAATTGATGAACTCATGCAGATTATAATACTAACGGAGGAGTTTTTAATAAAACCGGTTTGATCTTCTGATATGATTGATGGTAGGATATTCTCCAATCTACAAGCCAAAACCTTAGCCAAAATTTTGGCATCAAAGTTTAATAAAGAGATTGGCCTATAGGAATAGCACTCTGTTGGATCTTTGCCTTTCTTTGCAACAAGAGTGATACATGCTTTATTAAATGATGTTGGAAGTTTACCTTGCTTAAACGAGTCAGATAGCACTGAGCTTAGTTGAGGTGAAAGCAATGAAGAAAATGGCTGATTAAAAAAATTCTGCAAGGAACCCGTCAGTACATTGGGGATTTTCCAGATTGCGATGAAGAGATAGCTGCAGCTATTTCCTCTTGTGATATAGGCTCATCTAGTCTCATTTTGTTGTCAGGGGAAAGCGTGGGGACGTTTAAACAATTTAAGAAATTCTCCATCATAGTATTATCTTTTGGGAATTCAAGTGTAAAGTCGGGAATAGAAATTCCTGAACGTGTCATTAATGTGAGTGATCCGAGGTGACGCTGCCATCATCCATTTGAATTTTTGTGATGTATCGCTTTGGATTTGGCTATTCACTTCAGAATCATATAAAAGATGAATGGTTTTAACATAAAAGTTTTTCTTGTACAGTTAAAGACTGAATATTGCATGAGTGTGTTTCATGTTATGTTTAGAAAAAATGTTAACTTAAAGTGGCTCCCTTTACACTCTGTCCCCTCGTTTTGCAAGTACACATTCCTGACTATATCTGACTTTGTTGTTGAATGCAGACATTTTGTATAATATTTATAGAGCATATACATATGTATTTTATTTGATCTCATCCTGTTTATTTTGTGTTCATGAAGCTCTCATCCAGGAGTCGATTGAGGAGACCACAGTGGGAAAACATGTTATCAAAGACCAAGATGCTAGAGTATAAATGGACATCGGAACTGTCCTTGAGGGCAAGATAGTGTGGCAAGATTTGAATAACTGCGTTTGCGGCTGCCATTTTGTTTGAACCTAAACTTCCTTCCTGAACTTACAGTACACTTTTAAAGCACTGCGGAAGGTTGTCATGGAGCTGTAAAAGCAACACACTCTCCAGTATGGAGATAATTTCCTGCCAAAACTTAACAAACAAACAAAACGTGTTTTACAAATGCCCTACGATTCATTAACAAACACAGTGTGGTTTGCAAATACAAAACTCCATTAACAAACTAATGCATTTTGTTTTGCAAATACAAAACATACCTATCAAATAAATACACAACATATTTCTAACACATCATGCTTCAGAAACAAATGCAGCAAGTTTTACAAGTACAAAAAAATATATCCTACAAAGACAAAAACATTTCCGCCGTGATTGTGCTAAAGATTTTCTCACAAATGTCCTGAGATATTCACCCTCCACAACAGCAGGTGGTGCTATTGAGTTGATTTAAATGCGCCGGAAGGTCAAGCCATATTATAGTGATAGGCCACCGATCGCCAGGTTATGAGGTGATTTATAAGAGTGGACATTTTATTTAAAATATTTAAACATTAAAAAAATCTATTCAATAGCAATGTCTCCTCTATTCAAACAACGACTCCCTTTTAAAAGTCTGTGTGTCTGCAGCATCATGTTCTGTTCAACATTATTATCTTATCTTTAATATCACAATCCAAATCAGATCCATAACGTTAACTACTCTGATGGAGCAATGCACAGCAGGGCGCAGGTTCTAGAGATTATTTTATAACATCTTAGTTCTTATAGTAAGTTAGCTATCTTAGTCTCGGGTTGCTCATCAGAACGCCGTTATCCTCTTGTCCACAGTGGCTGTTCACTCAGTTCTGCTCTTCTTTGCTGTGCTCAACCTTCTGGCGCGTTTAAATTGACTCAATAGCACCACCTGCTGTTGTGGAGGGCAAATTTCTCTGGACATTTGTAAGAAAATCTTCAGCACAATGACGGCGGAAATTTTTTTGTCTTTGTAAGATATATTTTTTGTATTTGTAAAACTTGCTGTATTTGTTTCTGAAGCATGATGTGTTAGAAATATGTTGTGTATTTGTTTGATAGGTATGTTTTGTATTTGCAAAACAAAATGCATTAGTTTGTTAATGGAGTTTTGTATTTGCAAACCGCATTGTGTTTGTTAGTGAATTGTGCGGCATTTGTAAAACACATTTTGTTTGTTTGTTAAGTTTTGGCAGGAAATTATCTCCATACTCCAGGATCAGTATCAAAGACTGTCTGTGTGCTGTTACCAATGTATGATGGCAAGGTGGACAGGATATGGTTTTCTGTGTTTGCCATTTTGGATTATGGACATTATTGCTCCCTCCATTGCACTGATTGTGGACTCAATGTGTTATTGATTCTAAAAGCTTTGGACACACACGCACTTGAGTTCATCTCACATGGACTTGGACAGTATTTTGTATGTTACCTCCCTCCTGCTTTTCAAGTTTTCTTTGTTGTTTTTCCTTTTAGACGTATTGTTCTCCTTAGGTTATAACTTTGCAATTTTATCAAAAGCAAGCAGGACAATATCAGGAGCGCAAAATTAACATCCACCATAGTTTTTGTCAAGTGTTCTTACAAAGAGAGACATTTAACAGTCCAATCATATAATAGGTAAATGAGGTAAATCAGAACTTGTATTTGCATGATATTACTGTGTCATTAACTATTGCTTTTGATTAGAAAATATTAATATTTGTCATAAGGCAGATGTTTTAAATACGTACAGAGTGTTTTATTAAGTTCTATATATACTGTATACACTTGTTCATTCCATTGATGGAGGGGAAAAACCCTAAACTTGTTTGAACTACACTGTTATTGCAGTGTTTTGCATTTAGGCTCTGGCCTTCCAAAGTCTAAGTTTTTGAGTGTTACTTGCTGTGCTTATTACTTACTTACTTTTAAAAATGTAGTAAAATGTTATATTTGTAAGATTTAGCAAGACATAATATAATGATGTACAAAATTCTTTCATCAGAAATCAGATTCTAGAAATGATCATAGATTTGATAAACAAAACATGTCAGAACTTTATAACTCAATGTTGTGAGACCTACTTGAGCAGATTGGGTTTATTGAAGATATACAATACATAAAGAAGCAATTTTAGTTTAACAGGTAGTAATTGAATATACTGGACATAATAAAAGACCTTTAAGTTGACATGAAAAAGTCATGTCAGTGTAACAGATAAGAATTCAGTATATTGAACATGAATGAAAATTTTTTACCAGACATGATTTTAATATGTGCAACCGATGTACATATTTTTTTCATCTTAATCCAACAGACTTTTTTATCAGTGAAGAACAGCTAAACCACCATCTCTCCCACAGGGTCAAGGCAGATGGCAATGTTTAAAATCTGGGGGTGAAGTCTTCACTAAGGCAGCATAGTTCCCATAAAAAAGGTCCAAACTATCAGTTCATTAATTATGAATGATTTGTTATACAGTGACCTTGCATTTAGGAGGAACATTTTTTTGTGAGTTGCATGCATGGTTGAGGCCAGATTCTCAGATACCCTGCTGAGGTGACGTAGGTTAGAAGTATTAGCTCCCCTCTGAGGCTATTGTAGGGCCTATTGTTAAAGATAACTGGAATTGTAGAAACAGGAAGTGACCCACACAGGGAGCAATTCAATTCAATTAAATTTTTTTTATATAGCACCAAATCACAACAAAAGTCATCTCATGACACTTTACATATAGAGCAGGTCTAGACCGTACTCTTAATAATGTTATTTACAGAGACCCAACAATTACCACCATGAGCAAGCACTTGGCGACAGTGGCAAGGAAAAACTTCCTTTTAAGAGGCAGAAACCTCGAGCAGAGCCCGGCTCTAGGTGGGTGGCCATCTGCCTTGACCGGTTGGGTTGAGAGTGAGAGACAGAGAGAGAGGAGAGAAAGAGAGGAGAGAGAGAGAGAGACAGACAGACAGACAGACAGGCAGACAGGCAGGCAAGCAGGCAGGCAGGCAGGCAGACAGACAAGAATGCAGCAGCAACTATAATAACAATAGAAATATAACTAATAATAGCAATAACAGCTATTATTATAATAACACTGAGTGAGCACTGGGCAGGTCTGAGAGATAAGGATGAAGAACTGGGCTGCCCACGTTGCAACTGGACCGGGAGGTATTTATGGTGTCTGAGGCAAACGAAAGTCCAAAGCAATTGGTTAACTTACTGTAAATAGCAATCGCAGAATTTATAGGGTAACTAGAGGGTCCTGGCTCCACATGAGCAGCAGAAGAGAGGCATGGGAAACCATGGTGCTAGTACCCTAGGGACTGGTCAGAGAGAATGGATGTCAGGGAAGTTTTGGCTGCCTGGTAGTGGAATGTGAGTGGGCGACACAGTGAGAAATGTTTCCGGACAGTAGTTTTACCCCTAACCAGTTTGGATGTATGCCATCACTTCTAAATAACTGTCTGCGTTCTCCAAAGAGGTTAACATTGTCAATGTAGGAGATACCATGGGCAGCATGGGCTGATGAGAGCCAGGTGTGCCGCTACAGGAGCCTGCTGAACCGCCCACTACCACGGCCACAGGAGGGGATAGGACATGACACAAAGATGTGGCTCACGGATCATTTCAGTGTGCTGAACAGGTGGACAAAGTCAGTTTTCAATCACTCAGACTGCTATTTATGGATATCATTAGTGCCGACATGATATCATTAGTGCACAAAATGACCTTTATGATATCAGGTTCATTAGCTAGGATCTCAATGGCTTTATTGGCTTTATATCCCGGACAGTGACAGCCGGGAAACAACAAGTTCTTGCTGAACTTGTTCTGACATTCCTGATGATCGAGTCACCTTTAATCAGGGTTGTGAGCTGACTTAGGTGCTGACCTGTGGACTTGGACCTTGTCACCCTGGACGAGGATTGCCAGTGCAGTTCACAGAGATCAGAAGCTGCAGGACTAGGGGCTCCACTCATTCTTGTGGGCGGCTGCGCTGGACTGGCCGAATGCTCTGGACAGGTGTTGCTCCAGCTTTCCCAACACCTCGAACCTGTTTCCCACCTGGATTGACCCAGATGGAGGTGTACGGTAAGGGTTCTTAACTTGCTTCTTGTCGGCCCAGACGACAATTCAGAGCTCCAAAGGAGCAGTTCCGTTTCTTGGGTTTTTTACCAAGCCAGGGCCAGGGATCTGACAATCGCCGGCTCTGCGATGACAGAGGGACCAAGCCAAGGAAGGGTGGTGTTATTGCTGGGGAAGTGGAAGGCTTCTGCTGCCATTAGTCAATGACCGCTCATCCTGTTGGATTTGATTGATTTCAGTTTCGGCTATTTAACCTGCCAGTCGCCAATTACATGGATACAGTTATGTATCAGTGCCCAAAATTCCTAAATGAGCATAATTGGCACAACACATGAATTAGTGTACTCTCCTCTCTACATCTCCAGCAGGTAGGATGATATTTAAGCTTGGCTTTGCAAAGTCTGGAGGGAGTCCAATATACTCTATTGATAATTGTATCAACCTTGTGGACGTATACTTTAAGTTCCTGCTCTGAAAATACAATATCTAAGTCCTTTTGAATTTGTAGAACTGCACTTCTGCAGAAACGTGGAAGAAAACATGGATGCTTCATGACCCTTTCCATAGCTGGAGAAAATAAGAGACGGTATCTTTTCCTTTTGTGGCAAGTCATAATTTTTTAAAATCTATTTCAGCATACTATAAATCTGCACATAATGTCAATGTTGCCATCTATGCAGATTAAATTCTACCCAATTTAAAGGTTCAGGGTTCAGATTTAATTTAATGATAAGACTAATAAGACCAATTTATTTTATACAGTTTAGAAAATTTGTTAATAATGGACAATAATGATGGGATTGAGTTTTCTGGACTCCTAACAAAAGTTAATGTTGTCTGTATAAAGCATACGTACATTTATGCATTTTAGGACTAGGATACATATACCCGGGAAGTTACAGTCTAACTGATTAGCCATGGCTATGGCTATGGGTGCTTCTGTATAGTCTAGAGTATGGGAAATCAAATCTGTTCATTGTCACAGCTGCAGTAGATTCTTTACAAATCAAGTGCAACCAGTCACAGAAATTCTGAATAGAAAATAAGTACTCTTACTCAACCCTGTCTAACGCCTTTTCAGCAATCATTCCTGAGAGACCACACAGCGTTGCAGAATGCCTGTGAGGATTCCATATAAATAATATAAATATAATTCCATATATGAGAATGACAGAAATTTAAACCTGGCAAAGTGGCTACAGTAAGCCCCTCTTAGGTGAATCAATAAACATGCCCAATCAGTGGAGCAAATTCAGGGGCAAAGTCCTTATAAAACTCAGTGGTGAAGTTGGCACAGTTCTTATGTCTTCACAGTTTTTTGTTCTCTTAGTGTGTTTTTTTTGTCTGGGTGGTTTGCTGCACCAAATGTAACATTGCATGAATGTTCCAAGAAACATTACAGTGACAATGTCTTGAGAACATTCTCAGAATTTTGCAGTCAGAACATTCTCCCCCTGTTAACATACTTTTTACATGGAACATTAAAAAACGTCCTGACAAGAACAGAACAGAACGTTATACCAGTGTGTCAACATGTAATGTTGCGTGAACGTTCTACGAAGTCTGTTAAAGTAACAACATCCTGACAACATTATTAGAATGTGGTGGAGAATGTTATTCAATGTTGTGGGTTCACTGCTAGCATGGTTCCCTGTCTCTAGTTTAGACTTTAACTAATTTTCACAAAACATTATTTATATCAACTGTATTTGTATATAATATACCCTGCTGCTATGAGCCAACTGCTGCTTAATGTAGTTAGCCAGCATGCTCCCTGGCTTGTCCCCCTCTTCAAAAAAATAAGACTGTCATGCCCTAAGAAAATTCTGCTTTTTGTGAGATAACAAAGTAGTTATACTTGAGCTGAATAAGCTTTTGTAAATTATTATCTTAATTAGGCGGCTGAGGTCTAGTGCACTTGCTTTCTTCTTATAGGCAGAATACTGAATTATGAAACCCCTCAACATAAACATATTTATCTGCATATTTATCACTTCTGCATTATCTGATATAAGAATATGACATATATTGCATGATGAAAGGAGAAGCTGGGATATCAAAAAATAATCTATCCTTGTATACAGGGGCGTAGGACGGGTACTAATTTACAGGGCCCAAAGGTGTGGAGGGGCCCACGAAAATTGCTTGTAATAATAATTTTAAAATTATTATCACACCAAATCAAATAGGGCTTCTACAAATAGTAGTGGTTGAATAAACAGGCTGAGAGACTTAAAAAAAACATAGCCTTTTGCAGGTGCTCTAATGCCCCCAATATTTGAAATGTGTTTGATAGATGAGTGGTCAGCATGTAGTCTTAACACGGCTCATTGGTAAATCAGCTAAAAGTAGAAAAATATGAACCTCAATTTCAGAAACAGCAACAGGGAGTGAAGCAGCAGGTACTTCTGGCAGACCTGATGTACAACAAGGTAAGCTCAGTTAACAGTTCTCTCGAGCTGTCACATAAAGAAAGATGAAACCACTGTCCCTTACTGAATCAATATGGGATGCGATTTGTTTCGCATTTTCATACACACCCTACTCTAATGTTACTAATGCATACATTACTTTTCCATATGCTTTGAATGAGAAATAATAAAACTGAAAGTGTTTCACGACAAATAGCTGAGAAGTATTTAATTAGAATTTGCGGAAGAGAAAGACAGGCAAGTTGTACGTTACTCAATGTCATCGTTGCCCTGGTTACAGAGACTCAGACGCTCAATTCATGATACTCTAGACTTCCCCAAAAGCAGATAAGTTGTTGTTGGCTAATGTGTGTACCGGGCCATTCTCCCAGATACAGTGTGTGTGTGTGTGTGTGTGTCAGAGATGCTCACAAGTAATTTTTTGCGAGTCCAAGTCAAGTCTCAAGTCTTTGAGCTGGAGTCCAAGTCAAGTCTCAAGTCTTTGAGGGGCAAGTCCAAGTCAAGCCTCAAGTCTCTCATGGTTGTAATGAGGGTTCTATCATCTGCTGCATGCCATCTGGTCTGCTTAAAACACTGCACAGCTATATGGAATTCAAAGCATTTACTGTATTATTATCATCACTCCTTTATCTATTAGCATACAGTATCAGCACTGATTAGTTGTTTGGTATATGACCACTTTAAATATGCTATTGCAAAGCAATATGAAGAAAAACACACAATGAAAACTTTCCTTTGAAGTTAATAACTGTATTTTGCCTTGTAACATGAACATAATGCTACAGTACAGACCAAATGTCGATGTCCTACTTGAAGAAGAAAGGACTCGCTTGTGGTGACAGACCTTGCCCCCTAATGTGCAGGCTCAGTGGGCCCATAAGAACAAATATAGAAAATGTTACACCTCACACTGTCAAAGATGTCATAATTAACATCCTTCCAATCAGTGCAAAACATTACACTGTAGCTAAATGCAAAACACTATTGCTGACAAATTATCTAAAATATACTAATTAAGGTAACAGGAAAATATTGCTAACATTATTAGGCATGCAATAATAACTGTAACCTATTTTTCAGCAACAGTTAGAGTACAACCGTAGTGTATAATCACACTAGGTCTCCAACTACAGACATCTTATAACCTATTGTAAATTAACACATCCCTCCAGCCTCTCAAACCCAGTGTAATGGTAACCTAGCAAGCCTGTAACGGTACGTGGTCAACAATAAACCTATAACCTGCCTGTAGCCGACGTTAATAATGAGGGTGGTCTTTCTCTTGGTTTTACTTTAGCCAGCAGATGGTGGCAGTGGAACGTGGGTGATTAAACATTAAGTGATCATTAACAGTGGGAATTGTTGGGTCTCTGTAAATAACATTATTAAGAGTATGGTCTAGACCTGCTCTATATGTAAAGTGTCATGAGATGACTTTTGTTGTGATTTGGTGCTATATAAATAAAATTGAATTGAATTGAAAATTGAATAACGTGAAGTTACCCGAACGTTTTTATAGTCATGGCAAAGCCAGCACTCTATGCAAACAGGTGTGGCAAGCAAACAACATTCACTCATCTTTCCAAAATATTCAGCGCCAATCTAATCAAGTTAACCTCAAAGCTAGTAGCAAGCTGATGCTGAGCTAAACATGTTTACTAAGTGTCTATAGGCGCTAACGTTAACTTTCACATCACCAAGTGACTGACCTGTCGCGATTCTTTTGTTTGGGCCTTGTGTGAAGTTATTATGGCCAAAGGTTCTGACAACTGGCTCAGCAGCTCCAGGTGTGCTTGCTGTGGTGTTGTTGCTGCAGCTTACAGTCATCTGTGGCCGCATGCACCAGATGCGTTTGGTTACACATGATAACAAGGGAGGGAATGACATTCAGCTGGTCAGACATTTAATGCGCCTAAAAAATAAAATAAAGATTGTTCACTATTCCCAAATCG
>NTHP01000887.1:76268-124511 GCA_003416845.1 Oplegnathus fasciatus | reverse complement strand
GGGGGTGTCACGTGATGGCGCTGAGGACGATGGCTTCTTGAACTAGAGATTCCAGCACCATCGCCATTTATTTTGCATTAATATGTTGACATCGATGATGTTTCTACTTAAATCACAAGTTACCAGGCCCAACACTTATGTTACCTACAAGCGAAATGCCGAATCCTTGAAAAACCAACGCTAACACGACTCAACAACACTCGGGCGCCAGGGCTAATCCTAACACGAGGGCCATACAGACTTCTCCCAACGTCTCAGATGCTGCTAAAGTTGAGCCAACATCTAACGCTGTGATTCTTGAGCACCTCCAAAAGCTATCTGAGGACCAAACAAGACATTTTACAGACATTCAGAAAGAGCTGTCGGAAACACAGAGAGCTGTTTCGGCTGTCGAGGAGAAGCTAGCCGGTGTGCTAACTGGTTGGTTAAGTACCTTATAACCGAAACAGGTCACCTGGACTCGGCTTTGGACCGTCATCACTGGACTGCTTCTCACATCATAGGTCTGGTAATTTAATTTTACCTTACCCTCTCACCATGTGCAGGCTATACATATGTCTGTATGTATTTTTGTTTTTCTCTTGCATTCCCAGACAATCATAGTTCACCTTGTGTATAGATATGGTCATCCCTGCATGCCAGTGTTTTTTACAGGTTACAGGCCAGCCAGTGTGTATGTTTGTGCCCCTCTGTCCAGATATATGAGACCGCATGTATAGATATTACCTGTATAGGAGAGTTATGGGTGTGTGAATGTGTGAGTATACGTGTGTAGATGGACGCATGTGTGTGTGCGCATGTGTAGGCATGTATGTGTACACATGGCTGGGCACAATGTTTTCATGCAGGGGTTTATTTTCATGCTACCATATCTTAGCACTATTATTAGTGCTATTGTGTTGCAAGGCATGCAAGATAAGGATACATGTGTGAACGTGTGGAGAACTGCACACATATTCAGGTGAATGGGTGCATTATCTCCTATTTCACTCACTTTATTTGTTTTTACCAAATTCCCCCACACCTCTATTTCTTCATCATAATCTAACGCTGTTGGGGACCTACTGAATGTGATCTGGCGACTCGCAATGTTGATTCGATGTTTAACGGTGAACAGATGTTAGTATTGATATCACCTGTTTAAATGGTTGGTGATGGTGCTGCCCCCTTTCAGGCAGCTTGTTAGTTCTCAGATTTGAGTTAGTTGTCCAGGTGTGGACTTATCAGGAATGTCGAGGAGTACTGTAGCTCTTCACTTTTCTTCGATCTATTTTGTGTTTCTGTATGGTTTAGTCTTTTACGTTTTGGGGAGTGTTATTTTAGGGATCCAGGCCAACATATCCTGTCTACTGAGGTGACTATGCTCTATATTCTACCATTAGCCAACATATGACTGATCTCAACTTAATTTCAATCAATGCCAGGGGCCTCAATATTATGCACAAAAGGACCACTATTTTGAATTTTTTGCAGAAGAAGAACATTGACTTTGCCATGGTCCAGGAATCACATTTACTCCGCAAAGATGCCAGTCGTTTTGCAAATAAGTTTTATCACCCTATTGCTTTCTCATCTGTCTATATACCAGTTACATGGTCTGACCACAAACCCATTTACTGCCCTGCCACCATAAGGGCTACCAATACCAGAGCTCCCAGATGGTGTTTTAATGCCTCGCTGCTGCACGATGAAACATATAAGTTCCAGTTTAAGACTAATTTCCGTGAGTTTCTGGGTTTCAACAAAGGTTCGGTGTCACACCCGAGGATTCTGTGGGTGGCAGTGAAGGGCTTCATAAGAAGCAACACCACTCTGTATGCGTCAGCTCGGAACAAGGCACCTCCAGGGTCACATGATGAAACTAGTGCAAAGTGTTGAGACGGGCTTTATAAAATCCAGACTGGCCACGGATAATGTAAGGAGGCTGCAGCATGTCATAGATGGCACTCAAAACCTGAGCTCACCAGCTGCAATCCTTTTGTTAGACGCAATGAAAGCCTTCAACCACCTAGAGTGGCCTTTCTTATGGTCAGTGCTTGAAGTAATGGGCTTCGACGTCCCTTTTATTAATGTGATCAAGGTGTTGTATAAGAATCCTATAGCTGTGGTGCTTATGGGCAAGAACTGCTCTCCTTCTTTTGCCATCTTGAGAGGTTCTAGGCAGGGTTGTCCCCTAAGTCCATTGCTGTTTGCACTTTCTCTTGAGCTGTTGGCACAGACTATCCGTGTTGTCCCCGATCTCTATTAATGGAACGCATCATCATATTACATTATATGCTGACGACATGCTACTGTATGTTAATAATGTCGTACAAGACATCCCACAAATACTTTCCATCTTTGATCTATATGGTAAGCTATCTGGGTTTAGCATAAATTGGCAGAAATCTGCCTTGTTACTGCTGAGTAAGGCGATGCCCAATGCACCCATCCCTACATCTGTTCCAGTTGTCAAAACTTTTACATATCTGGGGATAGAAATTTTTCCTTCGATTCAAACAATAATTAAACATAACTTTGGCAACACACTCAACAAAATCATTTATTACTTAGATAGATGGCCCACGCTACTGAATTCTCTTCGCAGCCTAGTATCAATCACCAAGATGAACATTCTACTCAGTCAATTTCTTTAGCTCAATGTTACCTCTTCCCCCACCTCTTCAGTACTGGAATAAGCTACAAATGGCTGTGATAAAAAACAAAATAAAAAATAAAATAAAATTATATTCACCCAATTTAATTTAGTTTTCTCTGTTGTTGTTGTTGTTGTTGTATTCTTTCCCACTTACCATCTTAAGCAAACTTGCGGTCCATAATTTCTCATGTCTGTGATAGATTAGACAGATTAAAAGACTGAGGTTACAACAGATTACTAAAATAAGCTCAAAGTAACTTGACATTTAGGGGATTTATCCATATAGAACTTCATTCTATATGGATTAAAGATACAAATATTAATTTGTATGTATAATATGATTATATACTTGTGTATAGCATGTTGTTTACATAATGCATCTCTCGAATCAACATATAGGACAAAACTGAGTTTTGGCAGAAATGCAGTGAACAAACAGGCATATAGACATATTTTGGACATGCGTGGGGCAGTCATTTTTGGGTCTTTGCTGTATGTGTTCAGGTGTTATTATATCTTCTACTTCTCTGACTGTGTGGTGTTTGGTTGCAGACGGCCAGCCGTTGTCCTGGTGGTTGGACCAGGGAGGAGAGAGGCGTAGCTACTGGGGAGGCTTCTTGCCTGGAGTCCAGCAGTGCTCCTGCGGCCTAGAGGAGAACTGCATCGACATGAACTACTTCTGCAACTGCGACGCAGACACAGACACATGGTACATAACACATACAACGTGTGAATACAGTAACAGTAACTGTTCCTGACACTGTCACCACTGCACTGAAGACTCTCAAAGACTGGATTGAGTATGAGAGTATACATATATATATATATATATATATATATATGTGTGTGTGTGTGTGTGTGTGTGTGTGTGTGTGTATGTATGTACATATAAACATATACTGTACATCAGTCAGACACCTGCCTTCCTGAAACTAGAGTTCAGGTGGGGGTATTGCACCAAGCAGGATTACTCAGTTAGCCAAGTAACTTCTAAAGTTAGTTTTACCAACTCAGATTCAAAACATTAAAAACTATAACCAAATATTTTTCACAGGTGAGCTGACAATCCAGCTTCCTGGAATACCCCTGAGACCTAAACCTGTCCTAAACAAAACAATCCCATCTGGGCTTTTCACAAGGACAAAATTGCAAGGAATGTTATATTTTTGTAGTTGTTTTTGTTGGCTTCAGTAGAGGAGCAATGGTAAAATAAAAATACGAAATTTTTTATGGCCCAAAATTGTAGTTTCAGTAGTTAACTACACAAAACAAAGTAACTTAACTACTTGAATCACTACGCAAATATGAATGTAGTTGAACTACCAGCAAGCTACTGCAAAATGTAGTTAAACTAGTAGTTTAATTACATGTACTTCATTACTCACCAACACTGAATACATGTATATATATGTACTGTATATACATGTATATATCAGGGTAGCCAACTTTGGTTACCTTGCTGGGTGAGATTTTGATGACTGAATGCTAAATCGCACGTGTGGCGCACCACACCGCATAACATAACACATATCATGACAATCACACTACTTTGTCAGATACATTGTGCCTGATACAGATACATAAACTGACTATGCCACACCCACAATGAGGGATGAGAGAACCCTTATTCTTAAAGAAAGCAGAGGAAGGCCCCACGCTATTCAGTTAAATGAAACATATGGGAGCTGATGTTTGGAAAAAAAAAACCTCATCTTTATTCATAACAGTTTGCAATTCATAAATCATTAATACCCACTAAGATGTTGTGCAGGAATGATGTAATAACAATGAGACGAAGCCTCTCAAAATCATGCTTTATCTTTATCTATTTAATTTCTCATATTGTTTACAAGTATTGGTATAGTGAAAATGAGCGTTCAGTAACTTACCTTTGAACAAAGTACAGCGTGTCAACTACATGGGAGTCTTGTCTCTGCCTGGAGTCCACAAACTGAGCATGTGACAGCAGGGGGTCATTCAGTGGTAGCTTTGCCATGGCATACATACTGTAGACCTCAGTAGGTAGCCTCTTGTTGCCTTTGAAAAATTTGGTGACATCACTGGAGGGAATCTCACCAGTTTCATGCAGCCGTGTCAGAGTGGCTTTTGTTGTCAATCCAAGACCAAGTTGGGTGTCTGAAGGGCAAAAAAGACAACACACTATTTCTCACTATCCATTTTGCAGCATTTTGCCCACATCACATGCCTGTAGTTTATTTCAGGTTTAATAAAATGGTTAAATAACAATATAATATTTATATAGTCAATTGTATTCACCTGGAAGTTGGTTTTCCTCAACATGTAGATCAACATTCTCCAAACTCGTTGTTCTGAAAGCTACAGGCTTTAAGAACTTCGACATGAGCTGTCGGATGTATTGCTTCATTCAGATTTTGAAAGTATACGACCGACCATTGTAGAGCCGGAGTATCCGGTTCACAGCCAGGTCCAAACTGAGCCATCTGATGTCCAAATGGTGAAGGACCTCCATGTACTTTGTGCCGCAAAAGTCACAGAATTCTGAATAGAACAAAATATGTATTTAGAGTGGCCCTTCAAAGTCTTTCTGAATCACTGCTTCTGAATACAGTAAATGCGTTATGTAGGAATAACTTGCCTTCAAGCATGTTCTTCCTCTTTGTGTTGCATTTGAATCAGTATGCCAGATCAACACAAAAATCCTTGACATCAAAGCCTGACATCTGGAGGGTAAGCAAAAAACAACTTGTGTTTTTTTAATATTTTCTCCTAATGTAAAAATAGCCAAACAAACATTTTCCAAATACAAAATACAGCTGTAACTTCCACGCTATTACCTCTGAGTAGACAAGTCCACCAGCATGTGCATTATTGTGTACAATGTGGCATGAATGAATGAATGAGTGAATGAATGAATGAATGAATGACTGAATGCAGATATGTTTCGGTCCAGGACCCTGGTCTTGATGGAATTCCTTATTCCGACTTTTACACTTGCATTATCAACATCAACATTATCAACGACACAAATGTATCCAACACTTACAGAATATTTTTGTTCTGCTTGTGACTTGTAGCATTTATTTCTATTTTATGGGATTAGAACAGTCTCACAAGTATTCACAAACAAATGTCAAGTTACGTAACTCATAAAACACAATGCACAAATAAATGCAGAGTGATTTGTGTCTGGAACTCTTAATCTGTATCTGTGCCTCTAATTTGCAATTCGTAAATCATCATTTGTAAATCAACTTAGTAAATCAGCATTTTGGAAGGGAAATATATTTGTGGGCACGTGACTCGTAACATGTCACGTGACTTTTGAGACTGTTTTACCAGGGAGCACAACTCGTGTCTCGTAAAACACCTCTATAAATGAGCAATTATTGTTACATCTGTTGTGTTATGGGTCACAATTGACCACATCTTATACTTTCCTATGAAAAAAGGAGAAAAGTCAATTTAATTTACTAAAACAACACTTTATTTTGGTTTCCTAACCCAGAAGCAGCCATCGTTGTGTAAACAGACTTCCGGTTAGCACATAATATAACAATGGCCGAAGCGAAGCAAGTGTCATTGCTGTGTGCCTCATTGAAAAGCAAACAAACAACGGCATCCTTACTTCAGTTTTCATGGTTTCCATTTGTGACATAATTGAAAGGAAGAAGTGGGTTCAAGCAGTTAGTCGAGATGAAGATCAGAACTTTACAAAACTCCAAGGGAGCCAAGACACTTCAATGAAGCAGACTACACTCCAGCTACCGTCACAAGCAGCTGAAAATCGGGACAGTCTCGTGCTGTTTTCAGCTGAATAATTGGGGAGTGTCACAACAGGAGTCTGTTTATGATCGAGCAACAACTCGCTCGGTGACGTTCGTGCCGACCTTTCTCTGAAAGAATGCCAGTCTGAGGACATCTCGCTGGGGGTAACAGCCGGATCCGATCATGAGTGAAGGATCATATCTGGGGCTCTTCCTCTGACTTTGTCTGGAACATCTTCGGATAGTCATCTTCCAAACAGTGTCTTTGTTAATCACTTGGGATTGTGGGAAAAATCTTAACAGTTCTGAATTTGTTGGCTGTTAACTGCAGTCTTATAATGCATCCATCTTTGGTCTTCTTCTTATTCTGTTTAGTTTAACAGCAGTTGGCATCCATAAATGTCGCATTACTGCCATCTACTGGAAAGTGCTTGATCTTCCCTGCATTTGTGAATTTTGTGTGACACACGGTCTCAAAAGGATCCACACGAATAGATGGAGTTTCAAAAATATGTTTCCTTTGAAAATGCTAAGTTGATTTACAAATGATGATTTACGGGTTGCAAATTATAGGCACAGATACAAATACAGATTTGCAGACACAAATCACTCAGCATTTATTTGTGCATTGTGTTTTACGAGTTACGTAACTTGACATTTGTTTGTGAATACTTATGAGACTGTTCTAATCCCATAGAGGAGTACTTCTGTGCCATTTTTTGAGTCAGGGAAACACTCCCGGAAGATTGGGCTCAGGTGGTCTGAGAAGTCCATGGGGATATTGTGCTGTACCATGGCCATGGCAACCTTAACCTCGGCTCTTCTGGTCTGTGGTCAAGTAATGAAAGTAGATATAATGTGTATACTGTATGTACACTGGTGAAAGTGCGCTGCAGTTAAGTAAGGTAGGTTAGATACACATTAGCATAATCAAATTACATGAAATGTTATTACAGACAAGATCTACAAGCTTTGGATATATTTTACACAGAGTAACTGCAGAGTTAGCAAGGATATGTTAGGGTGGTTTACAACACTTTATTTCAGACATTGCTCACCTGAGTCTCCAGCTGCGCCATCTCTCTTGACCTCATCAGGGTGTATCTTTCCATTCTGAAAGAATTCTCAATATCTTTTTCCTTTTTGATATGAGACTATATGGCGCAACATATCAGCTCTGCCCTGGTGTCGACACTCCAGCTCATGTAGGCACACTGTGCACCAAAAGTGAAATGGTGTGCTCTCAGCATGGATGAAGTGCCACTCTGTACTCCATGTGCTCTTGAATTTACAGCTATATGTAGCTTCCCCAGTATCCTTTCTCTGAGGGTTGCTTTTGCTCATTCTCTGTATTCTAAAGAAAGAAAATTAGGTCAGTGCATGAATGCCATTTATCTTAAAGATTAAACATATCACCAAACTGTTTTAAATGTAGACAACATATTGCAAACTAAGTCTAAAACTTCATTTTTGTCATGGTTTCCAAGAAGATGCCTATTCTTACTCACCTCCTCCAAGTCACCTGTGCCTGCCCTGCTGTCTTCACCTTCCCTCTCTCCCTGTGTTCCCTGAATGGTCTGGTGCAAATATGAGATTGTCAGTAGCTGTGTGTCTATTGATCTAAAAGGTGATCTCCTCCAAGTCACCTCTGTCTGCCTTTCACCAGCTTCGTTCTCCTCTCCTCTCTGTCCACTGAGTTCATAAGAGTAAACATGAGATTACTTGGGAAACTATTGCATGCTGTTCATATGCGAAGATACCATAAGGAGGAGCATTTGGTTAATATAAGAAACTTCCTAGAAATACAACTATGGAGCCAGCTACTAATTTTATTTTTTTTCCCCATCCTCTGTTGTGATTTTCCAAAGAAAAGCCTTATATCGCCAGTGCCACCACTAGGGTTCCTTTTATTTAGCTGGAATACGTGGTAACTAGCCACAATATGATTGCCTTGTCAAAATGAGTGAAGTGAATCTGTTCAGCCAGCTTACCGCAGGCGCCTAGTTACTAAAGATTGGAGGTGCACAACAAAGCGCAGTGACAAGCTAGCTTCAGTGATGGCATGAGTTGGCGTGACATTTGCCTTGGTGGCGTGAGCACATAAGACAGAGCCTGAAAGCGTGAGTCTCAGCTAGAAGCGTGAGAGTTGGCAACACTGATATACAATATATGTGCTGTATATATCAGGACTCTTAAACCATAGCCCTCATTGGGAAAAAAAAGCAAACTACCAGCCTAGCTTACTGTGTCCTCTCCTATAGTACTGCAAAAGTTACTTATGACAATTCCAGCTCTGAAACAAAAATTAAGACACTAGTCCAGCCTTAGCAATGCAACGAGCAATGTGTTTTATGTGTGAATTTTTCTTGTGCGATCCTCAATCAAATGCTGACTCCCTAAATTGGCACTAATGTAAGCCTACACATCATGACAGTGTGCACACAGCCAAGCAGCCATTAGCAACAGACACATCAGCTCCATGGACAGTGAACAGTGATCATGGCATTTTGGAACCCACCACCGCAAACAAGCAATATTGTTAACAAATAATATTATTAGATTGGCACAGTGGCCTATTGTTACGGTTTATTTGGGAAACGGTCATTATGCAGAATTACTGGTCAATCCGTAACTTTACCAACGAAGCGGTCAATGACCATTGTAAAACGACAGGCTAGCTAGACAGTTTATCTGCATTTTTTTTTTCTCCACAGCGGGCGGAACTTGTCATGAAGTTAGTGATAACAAGCCCACCCATTTAAAGGGACGATATGATTGGTCAATTTTCCTGTCATTTGAAATTAGTCTCTTATGAATTACTATTGCTCGGCCCTCTGTAAATTTATAGCAGGACCACCAGTCACAGAGCTGAAAGCATAGCATTTTCTTCCCAGCAACTGCAGAGGCGGCAAAATTCTGATAGGGAGACAAAAGGGCATTCATTTAACCCTTCACTTTCCAAAACAAACTGAATAGACAGGTTTGAAGGGTTTATTTCCTCAGAAACATTTTGTTAAGATGTTGATTGTCAAATTATGAATGGATAAACTAAAATTAGAACTGATTACTTTTTAAACATTATTTTTTAGAATATCTTAGGCGCTCTCTGAGGTCTTAGAGGGCCCTGACGGTTCCCCTCTGGTAAATCTCTCTATGTTAATCTTCACCTCAGCCAGTCCTCTCTGGGATTTTTACATTAGGGAGCTTAATTTGGATTTTTCAACTGGCATTTGTCTGCATTGTGATGTTTCGCTCTGTTTTCATGTGTTTAGTCAGCAGAGGAATATAATTTCTTTATCTGGACTCTGAAAGTGAGACAGGTCTCTTTTTCTTTCTGTCACAGGACTAAGGACACAGGAGTCCTCTCCTATAAAGACCACCTGCCAGTGAGCCACATCATGATTGGAGACACCAACAGAACAGGCTCAGAGGCCGTCTACCAAATCGGTCCTCTGCGTTGTTATGGAGACAGTAGGTGATCACTTCAGTGTTGAAGCCCCAGTTTAGGCTTCTGGCTGCAGATGGAAGCTTTGATTCTCAGGCTTGATGTTGATCTGAGACAAACCAAGTTCAAATATCATCTTTAGTGCCTTGCCCTCTTTTCTTATTCTGACATTGAGAGAAAAGTGCAATTCCACTGCTTTTTCTCCATCCAGACCTCATCAGGTCAGGTGGAGGTCAAAAACCAGTGTGCTTGGAATTGTCCCTTTTTCTATTTGTAAAGTTTCACAAATCTTTTGAATAGGTTTTATAAGGTCTGAGGTGGTCTAAACCCCTGCAGTCATCTGAAGGCAGCAGGACACATACAGTATGTTGACACAGAGAGCGCAGTGCCATTACGCACGGCTGTTGACTGATTAAATCACAAATGACACCAGGCTGCTACAAAAGAACCACACACACCTTTACACACATCCGACTGGTTGGTTCTAACTGTTCTGCCTGTTTATGCAGGAGACATCAGATTATCAGAGCTCATTAATCCTGTGTGTCCAAATGCAATAGGCCACATGGGTGGCTCACATCAATTCCGATATGGTGTGAGCATTTATAATGTGAGATAAAGTAGAATTAGGACTGAAATACTGATGATTGATTGATGCGATCATATAAACTATTTTTTATTATTTATTTCTATAGTCATTGTATTAACTGTTATTCAATAAATCTTCTAAAGCATGTTCACATTGTGTCGCTCTGCACCATCCAGACAACAATATGATTTCCTGAAGAATATTTCATTTGTTGATCTTTTGTTGTTGTGCTTCACTGTGATTGGCTCAGCTGTTTCAGAGCTATGAGACCAGTGATGTTATACATTCAACGTGGAGCAGCTGGTTATTTTCTGTGAGCATGCACAGGACTGAAGAGTGTATAGTGAAAATACAGGAAATAATACTTTGTGTTGCACTGTATTTATTTGTTTATGTATTTGTTTATTTAGCAGGGACAATGGACAGTCATTGACTGTCCCAGAGTTAGCTGGATAGCTAAATTTCATCAGTAGTCCCTAGAAAATTGTATCTAATTGATTATCTGATCATTGAAAATAATTTGCATTTAAATGTTTTTAGTTGAGACCTGACTAAAGAGCACTACTGGTGTAGCACCAGTGATCGAGGCTTGTCCTCCAAACTATCATTTTTATCAGTCAGTCAGACAAAACAGGAGAGGAGGAGGGTTTGCAGCCATTTTTTCCTCACAATTTGTGTGCAGTGACATTAACCTGGGCAAATGTACATCATTTGAATACCTTGCTCTTGAGCTCAAAGCAGAATTATCAGTGCTCATCATTACATTATATTGGCCACCAAGATATTCATAAGTATGATCTCACTCGGTATCACTAGATATGATGGATTCATCCTTAATGGAGACCTGAATATTCATATCAATAAGAAGAATGACTCCAAAGCTGTGGAGCTTGTAAATATGCTGGACAGCTTTGAACTCACTCAACATGTAAATGAAGCCACTCATCAGCATGGTAACACTCTAGACTTGGTAATAACAACAGGGTTAAACATTGACAATGTGTCAGTAGTCAAATGACCTATTTCTGACCATCACTGTGTGTTTTTTGATGCCAACTTTAGGGAATTTTGGTTCAAAAGACATTCCTAGATGGCAAGGCTGAAGCAGAGTTCTCTAATATTATGAGATCATTTGAGCTATGACTGCTCTTTAAATGACATGGTTGAAAATGTCAACAACACCTTGTCATCTGCTTTAAATACTGTTGCTCCACTAAAAGTTAAAAAGAAGTCGACTGACAGAATCTCCCCATGGTAAAACAATAACAGTGTTAAAGAGATGAAGAGAATCTGTTGAGCAGCTGAAAGAAAATGCATTGTAATATTAAAGAAGCCATGACTGCCTATAACAAAGCAATATGTCTGGCAAGAAAGGATTACTTTTCCAAGATTATTACAGAGAATGCTGGAAACTCTAGAATGATATTCTCCACTATTGACCAGCTACTCAACACTGCCCCCACCTGCCTGCAATTCTCTGCATCAAATTGTGAAGAACTCACATTGTTCTTCAGTAACAAAATAACTTCAATTCGAGCCAGTATTGCTGCTGATGTAAACACAGATGACCTCAGTAAACCCTGTAAAAAAGATGTAACCATGGGAAAATGGTATTACATTAAATGAATACTGCGCTGACCAGCTATAGGCTGATATCCAACCTTCCTGTCATTAGTGAGATACTTGAGAAGATAGTGCAAATAAACTCCTTTCTTAAAGAAAACAATATCTTTAGAACATATCACAGCACTGAAACTGCTCTTACTAAAATAATCAGTGATCTCAGACTAAATTCTGATGAAAACTAGGTCTCAATTAAGCGCAACGTTTGATACGACTGACCACAATATCTTAATCAGTTGTCTTGAAAAGCTGGTTGGTCTTTCTGACTGTGTGTTAAACTGGTTCAAAATATACATCAAAGGGAGAAAGTTCTACGACAGTCTTGGAGATCATGTGTCTGAGAAACATGACATCTGTTTTGAGGTTGCACAAGGAAGCTGCCTTGGTCCATTATTATTCTCACTACATATTCTGCCACTTGGTGACATCATTAGAGAGCACAATGTATGTTTCCATAGTTATGCGGATGATGCGAACTGCACATCTCCGCTGAACCAAATGATGCTGCAGCTATAAACTCCATTACTACCTGTCTTTAGGCAATAAATAATTGGATGAGCAATAATTTCTTAAAGTTAAACGAGGACAAAACTGAAATCCTACTAGTCGGCCCTCATTCAAAACTCTGCAGCTCGGCTATTAACCAGAACAAAGAGGAGAGAGCACATCAGTCCAGTTTTAGCTGTTCTGCACTGGCTTCCTGTAACATTTAGAATTGATTTTAAGGTCCTTCTTAATGGGTTAGGACCAAGCTACATTGCTAACTTCCTTGTTAACTATTTGCCTTCAAGAACACTGGGATCATCTACTGCTGGTTTATTGGAGGTTCCCAGCAGCAACCGAAAGAAAATCAGGGATGCAGCCTTTGTCAATTATGCCCCAAAGCTTTGGAACACAATACCTATAGATATCAGGGAAGCCAGCTCGCTAAATACTTTTAAAAGGAAGATAAAAACTTCACACAATCTCTTCACTTTAGCCTTTAACTAGCTATGACTTTCCTGATACAGGATGTTTTTTTTTATTACTTCGCACTTATGCACTGCTGCATTTCTTTTAAAATGTTGTATTTTACTTGATTTTATGCATTCTATGTATTCTATTTTCATCTTTATTTGTATCTTAATTTTACTATTATTTTTTTATGTTCATTCTGTCTATTTTCATGTGAAGCACTCAGTGCATGTAATTTCTTTATTGTTTGAGTTGCATTTCTTGTATGAAAGGTGCTATACAAATACAGTTTATTATTATTATTATTATTTAAAAAACTCAGACTTTGTGCCAGGTGTGTGAGCATTTCAATGCACATATGAGGCTGACTGACCTTTGATGCGACTGGTTCTCCAGATGACATTAGACAATTCAAAGTACTGATGCTGGTGTGACAGAATACCTCAGATGCTATGACTACAGGCGCAGCCTCATCTTCCAGATCAGATGCACTGGCCACTGGTGCTGGTGACTCCTTACATTAACATGGCGATATGATGTTGTTAACTACTTGGTCCCCCTCAATGTCTGACTGAAGATATTGCCCTACTATCACCCTGCTACAAGGAAGCCTGATCATCCACTTTCCTTTGATTTTCTTTCAGAGTCCATCTGGAATGCAGCATCCTTCTACCAAGAGTCCTCCTCCCTCCTGTTTCCCACTCTGCAGGCCAAGCTCGCCTCCGATATCTCCTTCTACTTCAAGACCAGCGCTCCTTCAGGAGTCTTTCTGGAGAACCTTGGCCATAAAGACTTCATCCGTGTGGAGCTCAGCTGTGAGTGAATAATCAACAGACACCCACCAACTGGAATAAGATGAGGGCGTGTTTACAATAATCAGCAGCACCACACAAGCACAGCTTTTCTCAGATGGAAATAATGTAGGTGATAAAGCAGCTGTCGTGCTTGTTGATGAGAACTCAACTCTGTGGAGATAAACATGGTGGCTGGAGCAAGGAAGGAACGTCATGGCACACTGCAATGAGGGACGGGACTGAATAAAACTGTTATATTTGGAATTACGTTTTTCAGTTTTGCTTGTAGGCAGGGTAGGGAATATTGTATCGGGATATCGACTGATGGTCTGTAGAGGTCGGGTATACAGTGCTCCGGGACTGTGTTCCCTACTGTTGCAGAATGGCGGGCAGGGAGAGAGTGATGGAATCAGTATGGAGGTCAGTGAGTTAGAGAATAGTGAGGGAAATGGAGAGAAGGAGTGGAAAAAAGCGGGGACAGAGGGTAGGGCTAGGCCGAGTAGTAGCCGTAAGAGAAAGAAGAAAGATATTGGTGGATCAGAGAGTGAGGGACGGGAGAGTGTAGACAAGGATCCAAAGATGGCAGTGTCATTAAATGTAGTGGTGAGGTTTGAAGGAGAAGGAGGGGTAGAAAAGATAGACCCACTGAAGTCATCAGAGGCCAGGTAGGGGAAGTAAAATATGCTCGAGTTTAGGAGGATGGAAACATGCTAATAGGGTGCAACAGTGAGGCCCAGGTTGGGAAAGCATTGAAAATTAGCAAGGTTGACAAAATCTAAGTAACTAAAGTAGTGAGAGTGGGGGAATGGAGGACAGCAGGGTGTAAGGAGGTTATCTGTGGAATTCCTCTCAAAGTTATTATGAAGGAGCTAGTTGAAAACCTGAGGATGAGGTGTGACTTAGGTAACCCTACTATTGTGTTCCGGGCAAAATTGGTTGATTACAACTTTCTTCTGTCATTAATATGGTATATTTTATCTCACTGACCGAAGGCTTCAGGTATGCCTCTGCACTAGGCAATTATCAGTCTCTCTATCTCTCTGATCTAAAATCAGTGATGATAACTTTCATTGATTTTTAATGGTTTTATTCAAACTTTACCCATCTGTGGTGTTCCCAAAAAAAAATTTTTAACAGGCAGAAACCTTGAACAGAACCGGGCTCTAGGTGGGCGGCCATCTGCCTCATTTGTTGTATGTTGTAGTAGAGGTGTGGTTTGAGAAGAAGGAGTAAGTAAGTAAGTAAGTAAACTAGAGGAAATAAAAGGCCAGAACAGAACTAATATAATTTGGTGTGGGTACTTTAACGGTGGGTTTTTGAAAAAGCTAATTGGGAGAAATTTAAGGAAGAAATTGATAGCTATCTAAAACAGATTCAGAAGGAGACAAACATAGAAACCTTTTAAAATGAAATGACAGAAAGTATTAGAAGAGCAGCATTAATTGCCGTACCTAAAAGTAAAGGAAGATCAGAGAGGAAAGCAGAGCCATGGTGGGACGACTCAAAACTACCAGCACATGATTGAGTACAAGCAAGCCCAGGCAATAGTAAGGAGGACTATAGGACAGACAAAAAGAGCATACTGGAGGAAGTATTGTTACTCAAGTGGAAGCACAACACCTGTAGGGGAAATATGGGGGATGATTAAGAAACTGGTGGTGATAGAAGGGAATGGAGCCATCCAGTCCTAACAAATGGAGATCAAACTGCAGTCTCAAATAAAGAGAAAGCAAAACTAATGGTAAACACTTTTGGTAGGGTTCACAGCTCTCAGATGAGGGGAGAAGAGGTAGCGAGAGAACTTTAATTGGATAATGGACTTTCTTAATGGTAGAAGTATCCAAGTTAAAATGTCAGTAATGTCCAGTAAACGTGTGATGGAATGGAACTCCCCAAGGGAGTGTGATAAGCATATAAGTGTTTCCAGTGAGTGATATGCTGTAAATGTATGCTGCACTATGTGTATGAATAATGTATAAATAGCATCCACATAGTTTCAAGACTTTTTAAGTGAAGATCAAAACAATTCTCTGACTTCATTGTGCCCCCTCCACCCTTCTGAAACCAAACCTACACCCTTGATAATATGGGTTGATGTAGTTGCTCATGTACCACCTTTCGCATATCATTCATTGGGCTCTATCTGAGGAAGGAGCTCTGACTTTCTCAGGAGCCAGGTTCCTGCAGCATCTGAGACTTGGTGAACTTGACGAGCTGTCAGCTGAGTCTTAGGTCCGCTCAGGTCATCTGCTCAGGTCATCAAGCTCCACCAGCAGCATTATATCACAATGCATCAGCCAGGGATGATGTAGTTGAACACAAAAAACAAGCATAAGATTCAATCTGACTTAGCTTTCGTGTGTGTGTGTGTGTGTGTGTGTGTGTGTGTGACACCTCCCAGCTCCCTCAGTGGTGACTTTCTCCTTTGATGGGGGAAACGGTCCAGCGGTCCTGGCTGTGAAGTCCTACCTCCCCCTGAATGACAGGCAGTGGCACTATGTGAGGACGGAGCGTAATGTCAAGGAGGCATCACTGCAGGTCGACCAGCTCCCCCTCCGCTTTCTGGAGGCTCCGGCTGATGGACACCGCCACTTACGCCTCAACGGCCAGCTGTTTATTGGTATGGCACACACACCAAAAACACAACAAAATCTATTGCTAATAGTCAAGTCAATCAAGTCAAGTCAGTTTTATTTATATAGCTCCAAATCACAACAGAAGTTATCTCAGAGCACTTTTCGTTTAGAGCAGGTCCAGACCGTACTCTTTATCATGTTATTTACAGAGACCCAACAATTCAATTCAGTTTTATTTATATAGCGCCAAATCACAACAAAAGTCATCTCATGACACTTTACATATAGAGCCGGTCTAGACCGTACTCTTAATAATGTTATTTACAGAGACCCAACAATTCCCACCATGAGCAAGCACTTGGCGACAGTGGCAAGGAAAAACTTCCTTTTAAGAGGCAGAAACCTCGAGCAGAGCCGGGCTCTAGGTGGGCGGCCATCTGCCTTGACCGGTTGGGTTGAGAAAGAGAGACGGAGAGGAGAGAGAGACAGACAGACAGACAGACAGACAGGCAGGCAGGCAGGCAGACAGGCAGGCAGGCAGGCAGGAATGCAGCAGCAACTAGCATTAATGGGACATGAATGAGTACAGAAGGGGAGAGAGAGAGAGAGAGAACATGCAGTAGCACAATGCAGGTTACACATAGAGATATAATGTAATAGTAATGGTAATGATAGTAATATTAATAATAGTAATATAAATGCTAGCAATAATAATAAAAAAAATAGTAATAATAATTGTTCTGTTTCCATAGTTTTGTTTAATAGTTTAAGGAGTAAGTTCATAATACCACCACTAGTGGGCAGTGGTCTCTTTAAGAGACACGGGAGGAGGTTACGGGAAGCCATGCTTGAGATCTGCAGGAGGCACATTGCATAGAGAACAGCGATGCATGCTGTCTGTTTGCATGAGCAAATAACTGTTTACATCTTATGCTACACGAAGTATCGTCGGTATGTATTATCGTTGTATATCCTTATGTTTAACTACAGATCATTATTTGTCATTACAAAAGGTTGTTTGAGTTTGAGGAAAAATGCTGATAACAATTCTCAGTTGATTTTCAAGCTAGTTGCTACTAAGCTAGTCTCTATTGATTTCATTTAACATATGCTACGTGTATAGTCAGTAGGAGTTTATAGTACGGTAAAAGATCAATAACATGTTAAAAATAAGAAAGTTATGGCTAACTAGAGTGATAGTTTAAAAACTATAAATACATAATACAGATGTAAACATGAGTGAGTTAAAAAGGTTTAAAAGTGAGTGATTTAATTCATGATAAAAAGTATGTTTATAGCGTATGTACAAGAGATGTACAGTAAGCAATTTGACTGATTATGCCATGTTTGTGTGTTCTCAGTTTCACCCTTTTTCAAGTCAATAAACCTGTGGATAAACTGATGACTGTCTCCAGAGTTTTGATGAGAAGAAGGTGTTTAACTTAAAGCCAAGATATATTCAGCACATATATTGAGGGCGGCACAATAATCATAATAATAAGACTAGTAATAATAACTGTAGCAGCGGGTGTTGAGCAGGAACATGGGGGCAGTACTGTAGGTGTCTTGCAATCACAGATCCAGACTCTACAGCCATGGAGGTAGATATACCTGCAGGAAGCGACAGGAGGAGAAAGGAGAGAGACGAGAAAACACAAAACTACGGGAGAGAGATGTGTCAAGTACATTAATGGGATAAGAATGAGAATAAGATAAGTTGATTTTTACCTCCTGTAAATTTAAGTAAAAGGCTTAAATCTAAAACTTTGTGGAAAGACTACATACAGTGACAGTACAGTGAACTGAGTAGTAGAAGCTGTGTTGTGCAGTAAACAGTGTATGATGGTTGTCCAAGGAGGAACAGCATCCAAGCAGAGAGGCTTCCTGGGCTGCATCAGGGCTCTGACCGTCAACGGTGTGACCTTTGACCTGGTGGAGAGGGCCATGATGGTCCCGGGGGTGAGCTCTGGTTGTCCAGGTTACTGCAGCGGCTCCAGCCTCTGCCACAACAGAGGGAGGTGTATTGAGAAGAGCAGTGGCTACACCTGCGACTGCTCGCAGTCAGCCTATGGAGGACCAACCTGTGAAGAAGGTGAGACTGACTAGTTATGTCTTTCTTCATTATCAGTTAATTTTGATTATACAATGCAAACAAATAATATACAAATAAATTCATTCAGTCATCTTCTAATAAAGTCCACGACTAGACTTGAAGAACATGCTTTTACCTACATGTAATATGTATGAGACCAAACTATGAGCATTGAAAAGTATTTGTTCAGATGGCTGTTAAGCTGGAAAAAGCCTCCAGCCCTGCTCTGACCCTGAACCTGAATGAAAGGGTAAAGAAAATTAATGAATGCATCACTGATTGAATACTGCATGTTGTTTCTGTAGGGCACCCCTGCCTGAAGGTTCAGCTGCAGCTTCTCTGAGCTGAAAACTGACAGATGGAGACCACCAGGATCAATACAGTCACATGTTTCTCTGAATCGCTGTCAGGCAGTTTGTACAAAGGTCCTTGAAATGATGCAGTGGTGACTATTGTAGAAGTAACCCTGTGTTAGTAGTCTGCTGTGGAGTAGAGCAACAGTGACAGCATGTAAAAACTGTATAGCAACATGATAAAGTGCAGCCCAGCTGTGATGTTGTTCCAGTTCATTTGGTTCAAACTCAGAACCTCCTTGCTTCAAAGTGACAGTAATAACCCTTGCAGTGTCGCCAAAAACAGCCTACTGGTAAAAGGGCTGACCTTCAAGCCCTGCTGTGGTGTGTGGACAAAATAAAACATAAACAATTTAGCTATTCTGAGAGCCCTTCATGTATGGTGCTGAAAATATACGGTTTGTCCTGAGGGTGGTGCTGACGTGAAGGGAATGGGGACATTCAAATTGAAGGGTTTATGCTATGTGAAAGGGAATAGGATCAGTAGATATAAATATTTCTTGTGTATAAGTGGCCCTGATAGTGGCGCTAGATGCACAGTCAAGGGTCACCAAAATTTATAGGAATTATCTTTTTGGCTCCATGAATACTGAATGAATACCAATTTTCATTGCAATCTGGGCCAAATTGTTTGTCAATTGACTGACCAATGTTGCCATTATTAGATGTTGTTGAAGGTTAAAAAAAAATGATTACACCATATTAATAAACATGATGAAAAAAGTTGGATTGAGACATATTCTATCTAAAATGATGAAAATGCAATAAAAACAGTGAATATAATGTTCAGATTGGTGCAGCTTAGTATTTATTTGAAGCACAATGTTAGCTTAGTGATTGTCAAAAAGTGGACTTTGAAAGCTGATCAAAGGTGTTGCATGAATGCCTTAAGGGATAGCAAAATATGTAATGAGAATTAATAAGCCTCAAAGGGGTATCAAACTATGCATCATAACCACATTAATCCATTAAAAGATGACATAGAGTGATTGCACTCAACTTCAGCTATCAGAAATAATCAGTATTCAGTATACTGATATAATCAGTATCAGTATTACATGCTATATAACAGAATTTAACTTAACTAAAAAAGGGAAAACGATAGCCAATGTATTAATTTAGTCTCAATTCTGGAGGTTTCTAAGTTCTTGACTCAAAAACAGTGACCGTAATAGGTCATACACACAAACCACATTATCAGGTTTTTTATAAATAAAATGTTTATTAAACTACTAAACTACACAGACAACTAACAACTACTGAACATACAAATGAGTGAATAAATGCTGCAATGAATAAATGTAATGAATACAGCGATGAACAATTAATGGATGAGTGAATGAAGTCATGAATTCAGCAACAGACAATTAATGACTGAATGAGGAGTACCGTATACCAGATAAAGCAGTGAATGATATCTTATCAAGATGTATTGGAGGACAAAGCAGACTCTACTTGCTGAGGAAACTCAGGTCCTTCAACAAGATGTTGCAGATCTTTTATCAGTCTGTTGTTGCAAGTACAATTTTCTTTGCTGCAATATGCTGGGGCTGTGGCATCAGAGCCGGAGACTAAAACGAACTGAACATACTGATCAGAAAGGCTGTTTTTTTTCTGGGAACTAACCTGCTTTTAGAGGTAGTGGTGGAGAAGAGCATGCTGCACAAACTGTTGTGCATCATGGAAAACACCTCACGTCCTCTTAATGACCTCCTGGTCAAGCAGCGGTGTACTTTCAGTAACAGGACCATCAGCTTTGCTGTGACAAAGACTGATACAGAAGGTCCTTCCTGCCTGCTGCCATTGTTTCTGGTGTGGGCCACTCTCTGTCATTCTTGGATGCACTTTGATCCCATTGATCGTTCCTTCTCTTTCTTTCCCTCTCCCAGCAGGCAGCAAGGTGTGGCAGCGATTGCCAGAATTTGTCACAGCGTTGAGCAACCAGACTGGAGCAAGTTTCTTTCAGAAGATTCCTTCCTTTCAAAGTTGGCTGGCTTTCAGCACATTCTATGCAGCTCGGGGTTTCTGCTGAGGGTTTCCGGGCTGTCTGCCCTTGAATGAGATCGGCGGACCTCTGGTGAATGTGTGACTGGATAGGATGAGAAGGATGTGGCTGGCAGTCGCGGTCAGATGACTGGTGGAGGTGCGAAAGAGACACTGAGGCTGAGGTTGTGGGTATAGGGGGGGGGTGCAGGTTTAATTTAATTTAATTGGCTGTTGAGCAGTGGCCGTGGCAGCGTGGTTTTTGGTTTTGGTTCTTCATGCATGCTCATCAGGAAATTCAGTCTGAGTAAGAGAGAGGCAAACAATGTGGCTTGTCCTTGTGTGACCAACCTGAGTGTCTGTGTGGACTGCAGTTTCTAGGACCAGCAGTTCTCAATCAGAGGTGATTGAGTGTAGAAGGTGTGCCAAGGGCGTGGCCAAGACAGAGAAGATAGCAGAGACAGAGCTGGGCCTTTTGTACAGCTTTCAACATATCTCCAGTCTTCCACCCTGGTCAGGTCCTGTATCTCTGCGACACATGTGCCCACGAATACCTTGTAATGACAGGATTCCAATTTTAACCATGTTAAGACGGTCACTCCAATAAACCAACCGTTGAATGGGCAGAGTGATCTCAGACTTCAGGGTTGTTGCAAGCTGGGCCCACGAGAGTGTAGCACACAGCTCCACTTGAAGGATGGATAGCTGCTTCTTTGGCACTACCCTGGATCGAGCCATGATGAACGACACATGGATGTGCCCTTGTTCATCTTGAGTGCGGAGATAGGTCACTGCCCCGTAGGCCCATTTGGATGCATTGCTGAAGATGTGTAGCTTGCGATCTGCTGTTGGAAGATCAGTGCACAAAGGCACGTGACATCTGGGCATCTTTACCTCTGATAGGTTTGGGAGCTCCCAGGCTATCCATCTTAGTCCTCCACAAGTCCTGTACCAGTACCTTTGCTCTGGTGGTATGCGGGGTGATGAACCTGAGAGGATCATACTATCTGGTTAAGATGAGCCCTTTCCTTTTGGACTGGCCGGTGTCTGTAGCCCAATGTATCGGGTTAACAGCTCAAATGCAATCAAAGTGTAGGCTCTTGCGGATTGACAGTAGACTGTGACATCCACAGCTCACTGCTTCCAGACCTGGCTTGTAATGGCAAGTTTTGGATGATGGATGGTATGTTGCTGGCCCATTGTCTGACCTCAAACCCACCATCTAACAGCACGGTTCGGATCCTGTCTAGGAGCTGCTTTGCTTGGGCTGTTGATGGAGTGCACGGGAGACAGTTATCGACACACAGTGCTTTCTCGATGGGCTCCAGGACATATTTGTCAACAGCCTGGTATTCTCAGGCATGTCTCTGCAGTGCATAGATGGCACAACAGGGCTGCACGTGGTCCCAAATGGAAAGACCTGCCATTCCAATGTGTGTGGGTCAACATCCCGCCCCATATCCCTCCAAAGGAACCGGAGGAGTGGCTTATCCTCTGGCAGAAGGCGGACTTGATGAAACATTGCCTTTATGTTGCTGCTGATTACAATGGTATGCTGCCTGAAACAAAGGAGGACTCTGAGCAGGGAGGGTCTAGGGTTGGACCTGGGAGTAGGCAGTACCTGATCTTTGTGCTGGAATGAGCAGTTAAAGTCAGAATTTGCTGCCATGCTGTTGGATGATGTGGTGTGGCAGATACCATGACTCCTCTGTGTTGGCCTCTGCTTCTGGGCTGACTTGGTGACATAAAGTCCACAAGCTTGCGGATTTCCTGATTGTGGATTTCGGTGAGCTTGGGGTTCTTTGGCTCAACGCTTCTGGTTATTTCTCCAGTCCAAGGAACTGGACTACAGCAGGGAGGATGATGGTCCTCTCAGACCCGTCATCTAATATCGCTACCGTTTTCATTCTTTGTGGCCCATGGTGTAGGATGACCTTGACCACTTTAAGCATCACCCGTGGTGAGCGGCTGGGATGATCCAAGTAGAGTTTCTTGTCAGGTGGCGCACTGACCATAAGGACACTTCTCGCTTCCACATAGGGTGTGTGTGTGTGTGAGTCAGAATTGGCCTTTCAACTTGCATTATTGCAAGCTATGATCTATTTACTGGATCTGTATAGGTATATTTACATCTGTTTATTTTTTATTTGTGCAAAGTAGGCATTCACGACTGCTACATTTTAGTATTTATCAACTACTCCCAAAAAGTAGTCGACTAGTGGATTAATCGCAGGAGATATACCATATTTTTTTTACCCAATAACAATGATCAATTCTCCTCAAAAAGGGCTCAAATACAGCCAGTAAAGGGTTAACTAATTTAGGCGGGACCAGCCTGGAGGTAGGTGAAATAGCAGAGTCTTCGATTGGCTCTGAGAGGCTGTTATCAAATGAGACGTGATCTGATTGGACTAAACCCCCAGCAAGTTTGTCTGAGCTGGAGATACTGTTTGACTTCAGTAACATCGCGACTGTTTTCTTGCAGGTATAGCGGGAGTCTTTCCTTCGCTAAATACCTTTAATTCTGTTTATTTAACGTGGCATAACGTAGAAAATGAGTGTTCAAACAAATCCTGTCCACCCTCGGTCGTTAGAAGGCCATCTCAAACGCTCTGAATATCCTATCGTTTGATGTATTCGTTTATTGAAATAAACATTATTAAATAGGTACTGCACACTTAGACATGTTATGTTATGTATCCCTGACCTGGGTTGCAAATGGGTGAAATAATACATCATTTTATTTAGTTTAGTTTATTAAATACAAGCAGTGATCTCACCGCAGCAGAAACGATATGTCTCCCCATTAAAAGAGACGCTGTGCGCATTTACGCTCGAGCACAGCAGCGTAACTTTATTGATTATTTAAATCTGCGGACATGCCGACAGGATCGGTCAGGATCTAATCTTACACACACAGTCCAGGTTCATACAGTGAAATAGTTTGGAGTAAAGCAACGTCCTCTTGATAAATCCTGACCTCCATCAGAGCTGTCTAAAAATGTATTTCAGAAGCTAAAAGTTTAATTCTGTTTTCCCTGAGAGTTTCCTCTGTTATGTCGAGTTTATAACTACGGTGTTTAGTTTTGATCCTGATATTTGTTGCAGTGACATTACTGCGCACATGGAAACGTTTACAATTACTGAAAGCAGCCTCTCTAATCTTGAAAGTTAATCAATAAAGAAAACATTCATACATCAGTACAACACACAATAAAGAAATCACATTGAAAGCTCGTGCTGCTCAACACATAAAATGTATCCTCCAAATCGGAGAAATAATTTGTGCGGGTGGGTGGCTGGTGGATGATTTATACGTACATGGGGTTGAGGTCAGAGCCGATATGTGCATCACTGCTTTATTACTGCACTGTGCTAAAACCACAGATGAATGATTAGACTACAAGGAGGCACAGTGTCGACTAGTGGTTTTGATAGTCAACTAGTCGACTATTCTGTGAAACCCCTAGTGCAACGAGTCTAAACACGTGGGCTGGATCTTTTCTAGATTAACGGATCTATGTAAACAGTCCCTGTTGGTTCAATTTCTGTGGTTCCGGCATCAAACTCAACATATTAAAACAAAGCTTCATGGATTGATGGTTCTAAGAGGATTCTTGAGTCCTGCCTTCTCCTGCTACCTTTAGTAGCAATTGCTTTGATTGACGTTAAACTGATAGGTGTGGTTAATTAGTCTGGGGAGTCTGTGACTGTGTGTGTGAGGGAGAGCGAGTCTCCAGCATATAAATGCAGCCTACTTTCAAGGCATAAATAAATTACTCAGATATAACAATATGCAGTGTTGGGCAAGCTACCCAGAAAGTGTAGTGAGCTAAACTACCAGTTACTCTGCATTAAATGAAGTTTCACTACACTAAAGCTGCCCCCCTTTATGTGTGTGCGCGCACACAGTGGTGGAAAGTAACCAAGTACATTTGTTCAAGTACTATACATAAGTACAGTTTTGAGGTACTTGTACTTTACTTGAGTATTTCCATTTTCTGCTACTTTATACTTCTACTCAACATCCATCTGCCTTCTTGGTGACTTGTCAGACTTAATAACACCAAGCAATACATCTTTACTTGTGGCTTTAGCTATAGCCAAGAAAACTATTCTCCTCAATTGGAAATCCAGACACCTACGCCCCATAAAACAATGGTTGAACCTCCTCTCAGAACATATATCACTTGAGCAAGTCTCTGCCAAACAGAATAATCACATCTTTTTTAGTTTGTTTGTTTTTTTGTTTGTTTGTTCTTTGTTTGTTTTCTGTTCTTTTTGTTTATTTGTTTTTTTGGTCTGTTTGAATGTCTATATGTTGTCAAAGTGGCGGGCTTATCCGCCCCTGCTTTTTTCTTTTATTTTTAAGTAATACTGTGGTCTCTATGACTATGATGATGAATATTACTACTGATATTTGTATTATCATTTTTCTTTTCCCTCACTGGCTACTAAATTGAAAAAGAATAAAAACAAAGTAAATTTANCTCCGAAGAGGGGTGGTGGTGGTGATAACTTAGGCTACTTGTTACGTTCAGATTAATTCAGATTAATAATGCAAAATATAATCAACAACTAAATGATGATGTCATATTATAGATAAGAGAAAACACAAGCTATCCAGCAGATAAAGTTGAAATTAGCTCCACATTAATGCATCAATAATTTTAGTCCAATAATATCATATACATTATTCTGAAACTGGCCATTCTGCATAATGAGTACTTTTACTTTTGGTACTTTAAGTATATTGTGATGCTGATACTTTTGTACTTTTACTTAANGGTGGCGTCACTTACCGATCCTTAGCAGTTTTAGCAGAAAGCTCCGCTGCACTTGAGCTTCAGAGATGCTTGGGGAAAATGTAGCTTGTGTGGACGCTACCGCACTACTTGATCAATAAAAGAGCTAAGCTACCTAAAAGCTATTTGATTCAGAAAACAGCGACGCTACCACCACACTACTGAGAAATGTAATTAAACTAGTAACGCCGCTACTTGTAGCTTCGCTACTGCCAAACACTGACAATATGGTCATCTGCCATATCGCACATAAAATGATATTCGAATGTATTGGATATATTCCTCGATAATATCTCAAGTTGCCCTCCGAAACACAGTGCAGATCAATTCTGTTTTATTTTCCATCTCATATTTAATTGTTCCTTAGAGCAACAAAAGGTTCCTAGGCAGTTTTTAGACCTGTCGTCTGTTTCCCAAATAACTACTGGAGGCTGATGATGATGTTTTTGTTTTAAACATACTCTAGGCCTTTTGTTGTCACTTGATGTATTCATGTTTTATGTACCTTAGTCCATGTGCCTTGTCTCTGTGTGTTCTATGTTTTACCTGGTTGCAAGACAAATTTCCCCTCTGGGACAATAAAGTTAAAGTTGAAGTTAAAGTTGAACATATTCAGATGAGAGGGTACAATTCTTTATTCAAATAAGTGTTTTTCCTCCTGTGGAGAGAGGCGCACTACACATGTTTCATGCGTCAAGTCCAGGCCACTCCTATCTATTGGTACAGCTGGTTCTTGTATGAAGCTCACAGACCATTGTTCAATCCATCCAACCCTCAGAGGGAAGATATGAAGACAAATACTGACTAGATTACAATTATTTTTGAAGGATATGGTTTTGTTCAAGACTCATATGATGACATGATTTTGCTTATACCTCTGTACTTTTCTGGTACCGACCAAAACATTCCATAGCACCAAGTACTGAAAACTCTCAGGAGTACTGAAAGTTGGCATTGAATGCCTGATCGGATTCTTTTTCTATTCTATTTTACTTATTCTGCTTTAAATCAGAAACAATCTGATCAAAGAATGTTGACAATTTTATGAAAAGGTTTCTTGAAAACTAATGAGGTCCTTTACATAAAATTTAGACTAAAGAAGATCAAAGGACATTTATGGTTCCTCGTTTGGCGACCTGCTAACCTTTCCTCTGGTACCATGAATAGGCCAACATTTCCACTGTCCATTCCTGCTCTCCTGAGGATGAACCCTTCACATTTTAATGACCCCATGACCTTTCCTTTAGTGCCCCCCCCNNAGGAGAACCTTTATGTTTTTAGCTCCACTACTGGCAAGACTATAAGAATAGCGACATCATCAGTATGTGTGTTCTTTCCAACTCAACTCGTATTGTGGAGTGTAATAAACACTGCAACCTCTAGGGAAGGCTAGCAGGACTTTAGAGTGTAGTGATTCATAATGAGTTATATCTATCTTAGATGTATCTCCTGTCATAATAAGAGTGTTCTCTGTGTCCATGTTTGTGTGCAGAGGTGTCAGTGTCCTTCGACAGAGAGTCCTCTGTGACCTTTACCTTCCGAGAGCCCTTCTCAGTGATGCAGAACAGAAGCTCCCAGGCCTCCAGTGTTTCCATAGGACGCAGCAGCAGGGCCAGAGAGGACGTGGCCTTCAGCTTCATCACCTCCCAGAGCCCGGCCATGCTGCTGACTGTCAGCACCTTCAGCCAGCAGTACATCACTGTCATCTTGGCTCGCAACGGTATGCACACATCTGACGTTTCACAGTACACCAACACTGAAGACAAGTATGCATGAACACAATAGTGCCGTACATAAGAAATATATAAATACGTCCATCCATCTATACCGCTTATCCTTTTAGAGGGTCGTTGGAGCCAATCCCAGTCCCAGCTGGCAAAGTATTAAAAAACACTGAATTTGATTTAAAAAAAATGTGCAGCAGTTTCAGGTGGAATTGACAGATGGATAGCAATATTCACAAAGAAAAACTTAAACCATCCGGAAGTGCTCAGATATGGATTTCAAGGCCAGCTGCCTCTTTTCATGCTGTTTGTGTGGTTTTGTGTGCAGGAAGTTTGCAGATCTGGTACCACCTGCAGACACACAGGACCCCGGATGTGTTCAGTCCCATCCTCAGCAGCCTGGCAGACGGTCGACTCCACCGAATTAAAATCCACCGTGAGGGAAAAGACCTCTACGTCCAGGTGAGTAATGGATGCATTAAGTCATCCGTGTGGATATGCAGTGAGCTCTCCTGTCTGCTGTGAACTGTGTACCAGGTTCTACTGCTAGATGGGCCTCATGTTAGTCATAGCCAGTATTGGTATTTTTATTATTAAATCATGATCCCCATCTTCCCTGAACCTTGACCAGAAACTTAGTTGCCACACACAAATATTGTAACAGAAACAGAGAAACAGAGAAACGTTGACAATGAATTTTACAGATATGTTCAGTATGAATATTGAAGAAAAACTTCATCAGCAACAACAATTTCTGAACACATTGTTAGTGGCGAGAGAAGTGTGATATACTGGTCTGCAGCAGGAGGGTTACCAGTTAAAATCTCTGGAGTAAGTAGCAAAATATGAGTAGAAATACAAGGAATAGCTTTTATGCTAATCAACAAAAGAATAGATTGTCAGCCCCCTTTTGTCAAGGCCGAAAATGACATACCCAAAATAAAGTAGTTGCTCTTCTTGAACCCTTACAGTCCACATCCAGGTCCCTTTTCAAACGTAACTCTTTGGAAATCTAAATTAGGGGCCTGTTGGTGCCCATTTACTGAAATTGCAACCTCCCTGGTTTGATTCCATCAGGGATGTTCTGTTTTGTAGGCATGCTGTTCCACTCTCACATTTAATTGTGAGGCTTTGTGCTTGTCAAGGTTTAGTGATGGTTCTACAGAAGAGTTTGGCATTCACCAAAAAATCTCCTAATTATTATGGTGTTGCTCTATATTCTGTGACCCATGTTGGCATTTTTGTCATACTTGGTTGCATGCTTTATTTTGAAACATGGTGCACCCATAGTATTTGGATAGGGTCACAAATTTTGATAGCTGTGATTTCGGTGTACCAAAATTTGTGACGAGATTCTGTGACACTACAGGATCAAGCATATGAAAAGGAACAAAGTGTCATATACTGTCATATTGACAGGTGAGGTGTCAGTTCTCTACAGACAGAACTGCATTAAAGTGTGCGCTGTCACGGCTATTGAAATCTAATATCTGAAGATATAGGATAACGATTTTTGCTTCAAAGCTACACTACCGCTCAAAAGTTTGGGGTCACTTACAAATTTCCTTATTTTTGAAAGAAAAACACTTATTTTTTCAAATAAAATAACGATAATGATCAGAAATACAGTCTAGACACTGTTAATGTGGTAAATGACTATCATAGCTGGAAACGACTCATTTTTAATGGAATATCTACATGGGTGTACACAGGCCCACTTTCAGCAACCATCACTCCTGTGTTCCAATGGCACATTGTGTTAGCTAATCCAAGTTTATTGTGTTAAAAGGCTAATTAATCATTAGAAAACCCTTTTACAATTATGTTAGCACAGCTGAAAACTGTTGTGCTGATTAAAGAAGCAATAAAATTGGCCTTCTTCAGGCTAATTGAGTATCTGGAGCATCAGCATTTGTGGGTTCCATTATAGTCTCAAAATGGCCAGAACAAAAGAACTTTCTTCTGAAACTTGTCAGTCTATTCTTGTTCTGAGAAATGAAGACTATTCCATGAGAAATTGCCAAGAAACTGAAGATCTCCTACAAAGGTGTGTACTACTCCCTTCACAGAACAGTGCAAACTGGCTCTAACCAGAATAGAAAAAGAAGTGGGACCAAGGGGACAAGTACATCAGGGTCTGTAGTTTGAGAAACCGACGCCTCATAGGTCCTCAACTGGCAGCTTCATTAAATGGTACCCGCAAAACACAAGTCTCAACGTCAATAGTGAAGAGGTGACTCCAGGATGCTGGCCTTCTAGGCAGAGTAGCAAAGAAAAAGCCATATCTGAGACTGGCCAATAAAAGGAAAAGATGGGCAAAAGAACATAGACATTGGACAGAGGAAGACTGGTATTCTGTCTATAATGGAGTGGACAGCGCAGTCACCAGATCTTGACCCTATTGAGCTGTTGTGGGAGCAGCTTGACCGTATAGTATGTAAGAAGTGCTCATCAAACCAATCCAACATGTGGGAGGGGCTTCAGGAAGCACGGGGTGAAATTTAGTCAGATTACCTCAAAACACTGATAGCTATAATGCCAAAGGTCTGCAAGGCTGTAATTGCTGCAAATGGAGGATTCTTTGACGAAAGCAAAGTTTGAAGGACAAAATTATTATTTCAAGTAAAAATCATTATTTCTAACCTTGTCAATGTCTTGACTATATTTTCTATTCATTTTGCAACTCATTTGATGAATGAAAGTGTGAGTTTTCATGGAAAACATGAAATTTTCTGGGTGACTTGTAGTGTATATTTGCCAATAGGTGCACCTATCAAAGTAAAATGCGATAAAGTATGATAAAAATGTTTACAGTGGCAATACAGCTGAAATCCCATCCTGTACTGGTATGTCAAAAGGCCAATCCCATGGACTTTAGATACCTGCAGAATATTGACATACTAATAATGAAACCATCCACATTACTCAGTGACATTAATATCTCCCACTGTCTCACACCAAGGAGGAAATCAAATCAAATTAAATCAGGTAGAGCCATTGCCTTCTCCTCCACCTTAACCTTTTCTTAACCTTTACTTATGAGATCTTTTCTCATAATTATGAGTTAAGGGGCTCTATTTTACTGAAGCCTGCGGTGCGGCACAGATTGCAGAGTGCATTGGAGGGGTGCCAAATGTACTGTTTTTCAGTTCATGGCCAGGTTCGCCTGGTGCACCTGTGGCACACTTGGGTGGGATCAGAAAGAATACATCATTGGAGGCTTTCTTTACTTTCATCCCCTGTAAACACAGGGCTCTCCCCATCATGACGCACTGACAGTTTGGGAATCCTGTGGAGGGTTCATTAAATAATTAAAAATTCAGAGCTCCAGGCTATGCTTTGGCCAGACTCGTTAAAGAGGATGACGCATGCAGCCTTTGTCGCTGTTACCCAGTGTTTTGGAGAGGACTGGTAGGAATGGATGGTCCTGAGGGAGAGAGAAGTTTTAATTGATCTACAATGTTATGGAAGTGTTTCCAATGTGTCACCTCAACACGCCTATTGATAATTAATCAAAATGATGGTGGTTATTGTGCAACAGTTTGGTGCTGGTTGCACAACATTTTACCAGCAGATCTGTCGTGCATAATTGTGGTTTGACAGTGACATCATCTGTCCAATTAGAGACTGTAGGTGGAACCGACACCTGCTGCCTTCAGGCTTTACAGAGAGGCACCAGATTAAAGGAAAGGCCGCCAGTAAAGACTACTAACTGATGCCGTAATCTGAATATTTTTTCTGTGTGATCACATGTCAGTTTGTTGAAAAACAAAACCTGAATAAAGGGGTTAGTTTGATTTTAGAGGTTTAGAGGTGTGTTAGGGTGTGCCTTCACCAAATAAAGTGACCAAAATATTGCAGAACAAAAATGATCTGAGCAGATGAGCAACGCACCACGCGAGACGCACTCATTCTTAGCACCAAGATTGCAGTATGCTGCTGGATTGGCATCACCACACCCTCTACCACAGCTCTCCTCCCACTCCGGCGCACACCAAGTCGTCGAGATACCAAACTAGTGCAGTCGAGAAAATAGCTTCAGTGTACTACAGGAGAATGCAAGATCCCTGGTGAGACATTGTGTTCCACGCCGCACGCCACACCAGCATAGCTGGGTTCAAGGATATCGAATCAAAATAATAGAAGTAAATCATGTTATGAGAAAGCACCCTAGTCATGCAAAAATAAGAGTAACATTTAAAGTAAAATTACAAAAAAAACCCTTACGCACAATAATAAAAAAGGCCAACAATGCTATTATATTAGTAGCGTCTCTTACAACACAAAATCTCACAGGAGCAATGTGAATGTGAGATGTGAAACAAGATAATTAAATAATTCATCGACCATTTAATCTGCACTGAAGTCAGCAGAGACTATAAATGTTACCACCACAGGCATTTCAAACTTGGCAGTTCAACAAGGACCTACTGAAAAATACCATAGTGATTTTAGAGAGCTCACACAGATGATGGTCCTTTTGGCGAGCATATGAAAAATGACTAAAGATGTGTTGGGCTCTATGGATCCCAAGTCTTCAGTTCAACGTTAGATTTTCTGATCTGTATCGAGCCAAGCAACAAGAACACAATCTCCTATGTATCACAATGTGCTGCTGCTGCTGCTGTCTTGGTTTAGATTTCTTGTAACCTGCTTTTTCTTCGATTACCAGATCCAGGACATCCACAGAAAGTACATGCTGTCATCTGATGCAGAGCTGATCTTAATCAGATCCTTGACATTGGGCAAAGTCATCAGTAAGTCCTCTCATCATGTTAAGCTTTCCCTGAGAAAAGAGTGAGTCAACAGAATGTATCATTTGTCGCAACCGTTTACTGTTTCCAACCGAGTTTCAGTCTACTTAATGCTACTCAGTTTTACCCAGAGATTCTGCAGGTCTACAGAAGCTGAGTCCTTCATGACAGCAATGCCAAACATGAACCTTTGTCACATTAATGTTTAAACCATTCAAAAACTTCCACTGTTTATCTTTTAATGATCTCATGAACTGAAAAGTCTGACATTTCACTGTGACATCAGAGCTCATCTGAGAGTCCTTTTGTCTCTGTGCTGGTCAAACAGACTTTTACTGATAAAGGATGCATGGCATTCACTAAAAAAATAATCAGTTGGACAGGCTGTGGTTAATTTTGCATATGAACAATATCCATGTTATACTGAGCCATACAACAATAACTCTACTACACACGAACAAGAGGAGGGGGGAGTGAACTAAGTCTTCACAAATTACTGATATTGAAGATGATAGATAGTTAATGATGATAGCTACTTGACACTGCACCTCCACATCCAGAGTGTGAAGATTTTTTCCCAAAGCCTGTGCCAGTTTCACTATAGTGTTGTTGGAGGAGACAACTGTGGACCGTCAACATCCCGAACATCCCTGCTTTCACTGTCAGTATAAATGTGTTTGGTTGGACTCTACCACCACAGTAAGGGAGGGGGCACATGAGAGCGCCACACATAAATCAGCTGTCGGATTCGTCTGTTGTGAAGCAGCTACAGGAAATGCAATGTATCTGGCAGTTAGGCTAGCTTTGTTTTGTTAGTGATGCTGCTGTTCAATAGGTGTTGGCCTACACTGCTATTTTCACCAATTCATGGTAAACAGCACCATGGTATCGCGACCGTATGGATACATTCCATAAAGTACTCTCATCTGTCTGTCTGTCTATTTATCTATCTAGGCAGAGACAACTCACAAGAAGAGGTAGATCAAGCAGGCTTGAAGGGTTTCATTGGCTGCCTGTCTTCAGTCCAGTTTAATCATGTGGCTCCTCTGAAAGCAGCACTGCTGAATCGAGGGAGCTCATTGGTCACTGTCCGGGGTCCTCTGGTGCAGTCAAACTGTGGAGCGCTGGCAGACTCCATCACATCCCACAATCTGCGAGGTAACACACACTGTCAGTCAAGGAACAAGCAGCTAAATTCAGCCAATCAAAAACCCATTAACAAGTAAAGGAATAAGAACAGACATATAAATCTAAACTCTTAAGTGCTCTGCTGTTCCTCCAGGTGGTAAATCTGTGAGAACAGTCAGCTCCAGCTGGTCAGCAACAATAACCACATGCCATTTTTGGTAGGCTCATTTGCACTCTTATGATTGGACAGCACAGGAAATGCCATGATGGCATAAAGCATTTTTCCACCAGTAGCTGAAAAAATGAGGGAAGAGTCCTTCACTGTGTGTAGATGCTCAGTGTGAATGCTCCCTCTGATGCTGAAGAATGGGGTACGTGTCATCTGGACATGTAGCTTGTCTGTCATCTCACAAATGATTTGAAAGCTGTGGTGCTGTAGAGTCCTTATCCGACCAAAGTTGAACTAGATGGATAAAATGGATGGTCCCATAGACGGTGGTGGAGAAAGTGCTCAGATCTTTTACTTAAGTAAAGGTATTAGTACAACACCATAAAAATACAAAAGTATTATCAGCAAAATGTACTCAAAGTATCTAAAGTAAAGTCCTCATACTGTTGTAGCTAGTTGAGATGGTGCTAGTTTTTACTACTTTATATACAGTTAGCTAGTGTAGTCCAGTGGTTCCCAACCTAGGGGTCCAGTCCCTACAAACGGTCACCAGATACATCTGAGGGGTCGCGAGAGGATTAATTTGAGAGGAAAGAAAAAACTAAGTTTTGATACACACATGTATAATTTTACCTCTTTGGGCCTCAAACAGTTTGAGTTTATTTGATTTTATTTGAACAGTTCACATTTTAAATCAAGCCATGTGGGAAGTTTAGGGGGGCAACGTTTCTTTGGTAGAACTGATAACAACTCCTAGACATCTGAAACATGACAAGGGGCCACGACTGCACTACTTTTTTGTGCCTTTGTCCCTCTGAAAAGGGTCACAAACCACTGGTTTCATTTTTTACAATGTGTGTTGCATTTTATACACTAAATCTTGCTTTGAACAGTAACTACAGCTGTCAGACAAATGTAGTGAAGAAAAACTTTAAATTTTTCCCTCTGAAATGAAGTGGAGTTGAAGTATAAAGTAGCATACATTTGAAATACTTAAAGGTATAATGAGTAGGATTTGTCGGTTGCTGTTTGTACATTCAAAGCTCCCGGCTCAAAGCGCAAGCACTTCTAGTGGTCCCACGTGCTTACAATCTGGAAATTGGTCACCACGTTTTTATAGACTCCCACACCTCACACTCTGCGCGCTGTTATTGGCTGGGGGCTACACACCACTGCCCAAAGATTGATGCCCAGAAACATCCCGAGCACAGCAAAATAAGAAAATCCAGGCAGAGGGCAGGGTCTCTGCAGATACAGACACCACCACACACTTCTAGTGGGTCATAATTGATGATTGAGAGGAATTATTTTTGTCTATACATTGTTTTTTAGGAAAATCCTACTCGTTATGCCTTTAAGAGAGAGTACCTGAAAATTGTACTTAAGTACAGTACTTGAGTAAATGAATTTAGTTACATTCCACCACTGGCCATAGAGCGCACAAACAGTGTGCAAATCGCTTCAAATTGGAATTAATTAATTCGTTAATTAGAAAAAGGATCCTTTAACTGCTGATGGCACATCTAGAGTGAACACAGGCTGAAGATGGGAAAGAGTGAAATGATGCAGACAACACAAATTATTTTGTGGCCGTGGTGGCGTAGATTACTGGAACTTTTTTCAGAAAATCACACGCCACCGTAAAGCGTATTAAGCAGCACACAAATGCTTCAAAACCAATGAAACCAATTAGAAAAAGGCTCCATCCACTGCTAAAATAGTGTTCAGTGTAAATGTACCCTTGAAACGAGACGATGCAAACGTCACCATGACATGTAGTTACTAAGACTATTTAGATATATTGTTAAGTCCTCTCCCAAAGCATTTGTTATCAGCTTTACACTGATATGTGATTCATGCTTGGGTCTGAGGTCTGAGCTCCACACACACACACACACACACACACACACACACACATCCACTGAGAGTAGGGTGCAGTGAATATATTCACTCTGAATCTCCTCTGGGAGGAGTGCCTGGAACACTAGTCCCTGCAGTGTTTTCTTACTGGGTGATAAACGTCTGTGGGGCCAGATATATCAGTTGAAGACCAAAAAGAAAAAAATAAACGAAACAAAAAAAGGTTCGGAAAAAAGGTTTCTGACATGGTCCTGTCTATTTATTGGTTGATTTATAATTGTTTTAATTGTTTTCCAGATGTCTTGTCAAACAAACTCATCCCTAATCCCCAATCTATCGTTCATCTTTTAGACTGTCTTTTCAAAAGTTCCACAGTCACGTGTCTGAAGCATGCTGCACAGCTTTGAGACATTTACGTTTGGAATCTATGTCATTGTTTAATTTCAGGAAAAAATCAGGAATTAGTTGAAATCACACTAACCTGACACCTTCCTGTATACTGGAAGCTGTTTCTCATTGTTTTACACCAAGCACTTTATGTTGTGGAGCAACAGAAAAAAAAACAGCACTGCTTATTTGCTCATTATACAAAGTAAATGAATATCTCACTTCTGCTCCTACAGATCAAGCTACAACAACGAATAAAGATGAGGAGCAGCAGGGGGGTGACTCCCAAAGTAATGTGGCTGTAATAGCAGGTCTGTGCTCCTCCTTTGTGCTCATTTATTTGGCTTTTGGTTATCGAGTGAGTCCCACCTGCCTCCATCTGCATGATTTCTTCTGGTCTGTTACCATCGTAGTCTTTAGATCAAGCTCATTTACACTATGGGATCTATTTTAGTGTTGGCATGGAACGCAGCGTTGCATGGGCAAACTGGGATTTTCCTGTGGTGCACTGAGGAGAAGCGCCTACTCAGAGCAGGTCAACAGCTCACTGTGTTCCATGATATTTTGGTTTCTTGATTTGGTGAAGGCACACCCATATACACCTCTCTAAAATCACACAAAGCTCTCTATTCATATTTAGTTCTTTCCTCTTTCATTCTACCTTTTTCAGCCTGCTGACATATGATCATGACAGGTCAATGTTTTATTTTCATTATGCCAGCAAGACTGAATAAAGATTAATGTCGCAACCTGGCTCAAAACTGTGTGACAAAGGAGGGAGATACTTATTAAATAACGCAAAATGTTTTCATTAAATATATGAAATACAAATAAGGTATGTCTGTGTGCAGGTAAGTTGTGTATACAGTGAGTGTGTGAGTGCATGGATGTAAAACATAAAGCACAAAAAAATAACAATGTTGGTTGGAAGGTCAGGGGAAGAACACAAGAGGATCTTGCAGGTGTGATTTATAGACTCCTGAGCCCAACCTACTAATGCATCTTTGACAGGGTCTCAGCTGCAGCCTCCCACCTCCTCAAACAAAAGAGTGTTATTTTAAAAATCCTGATTTATTTGTGAAGCATTACAGAAAACATGGTGACCGTTGGGTCTTCAACATGGCCAGAAAAGTGAATTCAAATCAAACAGAGTCATCTTCCAGCAACAATTATCCAGTAGTTGCTGTATTTCATAGTATGGTAAAATTACTGTAAAACTAACTACAGTAGTTTTTAGCGTACTGTAAAATTAAGTACAGTATTATACTGTTTTTTTGGTATACTGTATAATGAAGTACAGTCTTATAGTGTTATGGATAGTTACTGTAATTCATTTTACAGTGTTACTGTATAACCTACAATATACTACTGTATTTATTACAGTAAAATACTGTTATTTAGCTGTTATAAGAAAAAGGACAGTTCATTTAACTGCACAAAAAGCAGAACATTTATTGTGCAATTATTATTACTGTATTGTTTACAGTAATACTAATACAGAACAATAAAAACAGTTACTATTACTACAATAATGGTCCAAGGTATGGTAGTTAGCAATAGTGGACATACAGTGCCACCGGTGGGAATCCTGAAGATGGTCTTGGTCCCACAAAATGGCGCAGCCTTGAGGACGAAAGAGAACAGAAAAGCCATAAAAATAAAATCAAAAAGACTGCCTGCTAACATTAATGTTACATGCAAACATCCAAAGCCAAACTCAAAGCTCCATTAAATCACATAGAAAGTTTAGTTAACTTTAGCCTTCAGCCTAAATATACTATTTAACATTATAAAATCAACTGTGCAAATCAAGTGTTTGTTTAAAGGTATAACGAGTAGGATTTGTCAGCTGCTGTTTGTAAAAGCAACATTCAAAGCTCCCGGCTCAAAAGCATGGCTTCCGGTGGGCCTACGTGCTTACAATCTGGCAACTGGTCGCTACGTTTTTATAGAGTCCCACACCTCACACCCTGCGCTGTTATTGGCTGGGGGCTACACACCACTGCCCAAAGGTTGATGCCCAGAAACGTCCTGAACACAGCAAAATAAGAAAATCCAGGCAGAGGGCAGGGTCTCTGCAGATACAGACACCACCACACACTTCTAGTGGTTCATAAGTGATGATTCAGAGGGATTANGAGTAGGATTTGTCGGTTGCTGTTTGTAAACACAACATTCAACGTTCCCATACCTCACACCCTGTGTGTTGTTATTGTCTGGGGGCTACATGCCACTGCCCAAAGGTTGACGCCCAGAAACGTCCCGAGTACAGCAAAATAGGGAAAAACAGGCAGAGGGCAGGGTCTCTGCAGATACAGACACCGCCACACACTTCTAGTGGTTCATAAGTGATGATTGAGAGGGATTATTTTTGTATGAGTCTATACATTGTTTTTTAGGAAAATCCTACTCGTTATTCCTTTAAGCTGTTAATGTTAATTTAATCAGCTTCTAACTTTCTGACAAGCTAACAGGACGGTTATGCTACGCTAACGTTAGCTAGCTAAGTTAGCTAGGTGGCGTTAGCTGTAGCTTATTTGTTGGTAACGTTACAGAACATCAAAGTCACAGACAGTTCTAGACTAACATTATGTTAGTGCAATTTTTGTTTTGTTTGCATAAGATTCACCACTCACCAGATATTAATGATGAAACGTCACACATACAAAAAAATATTATTATCATTATGATGATGATGATTATTATTATTATTATTATTATTATTATTATTATTATTATTATTATAACGGTAATGCATGGTCATCTAGTCCTGAAAAAATAATTAGGCCTTCAATGAATGCAAATATTTTTGCTCACTAACATCAGCTAGCTGGTGATTTGATGAAACATCATACTAAAGCTAAGTTCCTACCCTAGACTTATCTATTACACCTCCTTGAGTCTGAAGTGAAAGTCACAAGGAAAATTTCCTGAGCTCCGATGTTAAAACTAAGAATAAAACAAAATACTGCACTCAAATCAAGGACAGTCTTTCATTTGAAGATGGAGGTTTGTGGTTTTTCACGGTCAGTTAGTATTACTGTATTTAGATTTACACTAATATTTTCCCAGAATGCATTGAAAATCTACAGTAACATACTGTACACAGCTTATACAGTAAGTGTTGTAAGTGAACTGTTGAGAATACATTAATAATACTGTGAAAACAACAAAAATCATTTACACTGAGTGTCAGCCAGAACAACTACACAGAGTATTTGTACTTGTAACTGGACTGGCACCTGCTAATGTGTGTGCCCTGGCTGTTCCTCAGGTGTGGTGACAGTAGTGGTCTTCCTCACGCTTTGCATCCTGGCCGTGGTGACCCGCCTCCTGTACCAGCGGTGGGCCCAGCAGAGCAACAACAGCATCGAGGAGAAGGAGCGCCGCCAAAGCATGGAGACAGGCAACAGGACAGAGCTGCACCTCCACAACTCTGTCAGGGAAAACCTGAAAGAATACTACGTCTGACTACCTGAAGAAATACTACGTCTGACTACCTGAAGGAGTACTACGTCTGACTACATGAAGGAGTANGAAGGAGTACTACGTGTGACTACATGAAGGAGTACTACGTGTGACTACATGAAGGAGTACTACATCTGACTACACGAAGGAGTACTACGTCTAACTACATGAAGGAGTACTACATCTGATTACATGAAGGAGTATTACGTCTGACTGTCTGAATGAGTATTACGTCTGACTATCTGAAGGAGTACTACGTGTGACTACCTGAAGGAGTACTACGTCTGACTACATGAAGGAGTATTACGTCTGACTGTCTGAAGGAGTATTACGTCTGACTATCTGAAGGAGTACTACGTGTGACTACATGAAGGAGTACTACNTGACTACATGAAGGAGTACTACATCTGACTACATGAAGGAGTACTAAGTATGACTACATGAAGGAGTACTACGTGAGACTACATGAAGGAGTACTACATCTGACTACCTGAAGGAGTACTACATCTGACTACATGAAGGAGTACTACATCTGACTACATGAACGAGTACTACATCTGACTACATGAAGGAGTACTACGTGTGACTACCTGAAGGAGTACTACATCTAACTACATGAACGAGTACTACATCTGACTATATGAAGGAGTACTAAGTGTGACTACATGAAGGAGTACTACGTGTGACTACCTGAGGGAGTAATACATCTGACTAGACGAAAGAGTACTACATCCGACAACACAAAGAAGTACTACATCTGACTAACTGTACATGAAGGAGTACTACGTCTGATTACATGAAGGAGTACTACATCTGACTACCTGAAGGAGTAATACATCTGACAATACAAAGGAGTACTACATCTGACTACATGAAGGAGTACTATGTCTGACTACATAAAGGAGCACTACGTCTGACTACATGAAGGATTACTACATCTGACTACATGAAGGAGTACTATGTCTGACTACCTGGAAGAGTACTACATCTGACAACACAAAGGAGTACTATATCTGACTACCTGAACATGAAGGAGTACTACGTCTGACTACATGAAGGAGTTCTACATCTGACTACATGAAGGAGTACTATGTCTGACTACCTGGAAGAGTACTACATCCGACAACACAAAGGAGTACTATATCTGACTACCTGAACATGAAGGAGTACTACATCTGACTACATGAAGGAGTACCACGTCTGACTACCTTGAAGAGTACTACATCCGACAACACAAAGGAGTACTATATCTGACTACCTTTACATGAAGGAGTACTACGTCTGACTACCTGAAGGAATACTACACCTGACTACCTGAAAGAATACTATATCTGACTACCTGAAAGAATACTACATCTGACTACATGAAGGGCTTTGGGGGCTTTTGGGGCTTTGAAAGCTTTAGTGAGAATTATCCACAAATATTCAAAGCTTCCAACCTGGGGGTATTGCGCCGATCCCTGGATACTTTCTCTGCAGTTTATTTTGGGCCATTACGAATCGCCCAGAGAACCTGATATGGAGAGGGCAGAAAAGAGTACCGGCCGCTTATGAGAAGTGCTGGAGTCTAATGAGAGGACAAAAATCAGACTTCAAGGATTTTCGTTTTTATTAAAATGATCAGCTACAAAATGTGCAATAATCACATCAAATAAATTACAGTCATAGTCCATAAAAACGAATTTGCTCATATGTAGGCCTATATTTGATTGGCTATTTGGGATATTTGGGGTAATGCATATATAATAAAAAATGGACATCAGTTACATTGGCAATGGTTGAAGCTACATCTGACTACATGAAGGAGTACTACATCCGACTAGACGGAGGAGTACTACATCTGTCTACATGAATTAGTTCTTCATCTGAAAGTGGCCACATACCTCTCTCATTCATGAGACAGACAATATTCCTTACAAACACAGGTCTCTGAGCTCTAGATGTGCACATTGACCAGGGACACTGCGAACACCCGGGGACCTTCCTGCTGTGTGAACAGTAAAGCAAAAACAGAATGGGATGACAGTTTTACAGTGTGTCTGCAATCACAGAAACTTTGAGAAATGAAGCTGCTGTGGTTTTAAACCAGCAGATGAATGAAAGAGGAAGAAGGAATGAACAAAACCTGCTGCACCTCCTGAATGTGTACAGCATTTGCTTACTGACTCCAAATGCTGAATATTTCTGCATTTCAGTAAAATATACTTAATGATACCTGGAAATCAAGAGATGTAGGCCTGCCCTGTAAGATATTGACACATTCGCTGCCGTCTTTTAGTTTAGTGGTGAATGCTGTGGTGTTGACAGGGAAGAGGAGCAGGGGGCCAGTACTGCCTACTGTATGAGTGCCTAATTTGTCTTCAAGTTTTTCTTTCAACATTTTAGACATTTTTTGGAGTGATTGGCACCAAGGGAATCCTATTCCCATATGCAGGAGCATGTTATCTTTCAGCCAGCAATAAAAAACAGATGGAAGGCAGTAATCACCCAGTAGTTCAACCACATCACCCATTTGACCATTAGGCGATGGGTGAAATGTTTTTCTCAGAGTTGTGTTGCACTGCACCATTCAAAGTGGAATGAAAATTCACAGACCAGAAAAACTAATTAAATAATTGAATTATTTTTAACTCAGAGGTGTACCCATTGTTAGAACTGCCCAGGCAAATTAAGAAAAATGCCCCATGGTAACTTGACATTATCTGTTCGTTAATTATTTAAATTTTTCAAAGGGATAAGTGTTTTTTTTTTTTGTTTTGTTTTTTTTACCATTTTACATACATGTTTATATGTAGATATATACATTGAGTCATGTCATGTGAATACTTTTTAATGATTTGTACAACTGCAATTTTACTAGGGGTATATTGTAAAGATGGATAACTTAATAATAAAAGTCAATATATTCTTATCCTTTAGTTGTAACATGGATTTATTTTTTGAACATGGATGTTACACCTTATAGCCACACAGCCAAAAGTATGTGGACACCCCTGTTTTCCCTGGTTTTGGCTCCTTAGTTCCAATAAAGAGATATATCCATGCTACATCATACAATGATATTTTAGACAATGGTGTTTTTACAACTATATGTCCACAATTTGTGTTTGTCCCTTTCCTCTTACAACATAACAATACCTCTGTGAACAAAGCAGCTCCATAAAGAAATGGTTTTCCCAGTTTGGAGTGGAAAAACTTGACAGACCTGCACCATAGACTCTATACAAAATATAATAAAATATAATAATAAAATATAATACAGAGCTGCGAAGTCTCACGCTTTGACCCTGTGACTCACGCATATCAACCAGTTCACACGCTCACACACCACACCTCATATTTCTCACGATGAGAATCCCAAAATAAGTAAATATACAGACGGAGGACGAATTAAAGGAAAAACCTGAATAAAAGAATGGAGAAACATATCAAATGCAGATGCTTCTGTGCACCAGGGCTCACTGAGTGGTTTGGTAAGTATGAAAACGATGTGAATAAAATGCTACGGCCTTTACAGTCACCAGATCTCAACCTAGGAAGATTTTGGACCAACGTGTAAGACAACGCTCTCCACCACCATCACCATAACACCAAATTATATAATGTAAACTTGTATCCTCAGATCTATTTAGTGATGTCTGTGTATAACATCAGAGTCAGTCTCTGATGTTATATGTCCTTTTGTTGTGTCTGGCTATGTTTGTTTTTCTTTCTATCTGCTGTATGCAGGTCTCTCTTGCAAAAGAGATCTTGATCTCAATGATATTACTTGATTAACTAAAGGTGGTATATATAAATGAGGGACTATCTTGTGGAGGAATGGTGTTCACCCCTCCAGTAGAGTTCCACAAACTTGGCAAGGAGCACTGAAGCTGTTCTGGAGGCCTGACTCCATACTAAAATACTTCATGTTGGTTTTTCCTTTAATTTGTCACCCATCTGTATATTTCGTCCTGTGACGTAGTCTCGCAAGTTTGTGAGGGAGATGAGTCTCTCCAGGTGTGAGAGAGAAGTACCTGCACAGCCGCAGCCACAGAAAAGTACAGCTATTAATGGTAGTTAAGTAACTTTTTTCAGCCATAAAGTGTCTGGATGAGCTCAGGCTGCAGCATCATAGTTACTGAAAGGCCGTGTGTTGTGTTTGCTGCCACAGAAGAGAAATGGAAAGTCTCCGTTCTACAGCTTCTAGTCAGCAGCGACGAGCTGAAGTCAATTAAAATAAATCCAGAGGTCTCCTTACTCCGGTTCGGAGCCACAGATCTGGAAAGGTAACATATGCAATCACGTTAATCACGGAGTCGGGCTCCGGTAACGGTAACGTTAGCGTAACACACACCTTGCAAAGCAACAACAACCGCGTATGTATTGATGAAGTGGATCAGATGATTGATCGCTGAATGTTTTGTTCTCTTTTGTGATTTTATTTTCGCTGTGGTGGCAAAACTTTACCAGAGAGAGGCGGAGATGATGGTTACAGATGGTAACAGTCCAGCAAAGAGCAGAGTAGGAGAGAAACAAGAAATCAGTTGTGCAGAGAGTGAGGGACAAAGTTTAACACCCCAAATAACAACCACTCTGACAAAACATGCAACACAGTGAGTCAGAAAAACGAGAGACATCCTGTAGATAAAAACGAATGAAAGAGCAGGGAGTTAATAGATCATTAGAATAGTTAGAATTATAATCNTGTGTGTGTGTGTGTGTGTTGCTGTGTGTGTGTTTGTGTATGTGTGTATGTGTGTTACTGTGTGTGTGTGTGTTACTGTGTGTAACACAGCTGATTTAGATGAGCTAATTAGTGAAGTTTGACACACACACACACACACACAGTGACACACACAGGTACTGCCATGACCAGAGCTGTAGATTAAACAATGTTTTTTCATTCAAATAACTTCTTATCTTAAAATAATTACATATTTAATAATTACTGAAGTTTGAGACACACACATAAATGACTCAGGCATCCTCACACTTTTTCAACCATTCAAGTTAGAAATTACATTCAAATCTTAAAATGTTACATCCCATTCATACTAATGAGACCCTTTCCCACATTTCCAAGTCTTCACAGTCCTTTAGCCACTTCATCATGAAACCTCCAAACCCTCTCGTCTAACCTCTTCCAACTCTTCATACTCATTCCTACACTTCATACATATTTCAACTATTATCTACTCATTCATACCTTTAGTCAGGAACTTTGACATATTATAGGTTTTATTCAACTTTTGAATCCAATTCATACTAATTAGACTCATTCCCACTTTCCCAACTATTCATCCTTCTTCAACTGCTTCTTCATAAAAATGAAAAAACCTTAAAATATTCCACTTCTTTCAAACATTATTGGTATCACTCAACTTTAAAAGCCAGCAATCCAGTTTAGCGCACATATTTCATACATTTCAGACATTATCTGACTTTCATTCAGCAGCCAGCATTCACACCGCAATTTCTTCAGAAACTGCCTTCTCTAGTTAGACGAATGTAATGCCATATTATATCGGACATAGCCTTTATAATAATCAGACAAAATACTGAGAGGACAATATATTTATTTGGCCTTTATTTAACATAGTTTCACTTTATTACAGGGTCATTTGTCGCTCATTAGTTGAAAACTGTAAACTAAAGTCAAAACACATCTGGTCACTGCTTCACGTCCCTCGTAGCCTGGATGTTCTCCGGAGTCCTGTGGACTTATTACAGCCTAATACCTGCTTCCTGACTCTCTACTCCCAGACCAGGTAAGACACCTGACCATGTAATGTCATGTCACTACCGACCCCAGTAACATTAGGCTATGGAAGCTGCCACGACATTGCATCTTTATGTCCCACTATTAGACTCTAATTACACTTTATTATGGGCTAATCTGTGACATATTACAACAGATCTGTACCGTAAACTAAAGTGAGATCCACCGGTCTTATTTTCCACTTATTAGACCCTTATTAGACTTTATTAGAGGGCAATTTTAGGGTAAAAAATAAATCATTGCACGACGGCTCCCGCAGCACTTTATTTTGGTGACCAAATCCACACTAACAGGAAATCAGGAAAAACATGCATCTTTCTTTCTCNTTTTTTCTTTTTTGCATCTTCTTACATTTGCAGCTTTGCAGGTGCACGGTGTGAAAATGACAGCGAGTCTGTTGGGAGCATTAAATGTGGTGTCTAATTACAGCATAATTTAGGGTAAAATAGCGCCTAACTGTAGCATGTTTTGGATGTGATAGGACATTGTATTTGATTTCTAACTAGAATATGATCTTGTAAAATGGTGTCTAATAGTATATCAGGATCTCGTATTTGGTTTCTAATTACAGTATAATTAGGCATAATAGTGTCTAAGTATAGTATATTTTGGGTCTAATACATCATTATATGCGGTCTCTAATTATGGCATAATTTAGGTGTATCGTGTCTAATTAGGGTATAACTGTGTTTGTTTACTGTCTAATTAAGGACATATTACTTCTAGTTTTTGTCTAATTTGATACAAAGTACGGCTTGTTACGTCTTATTAGTGTACCGCAAAATAAAGCGCGACCCATTTTTTTTAGTCAAATGGAGCTTAACCATGTCAAGTGATGTTCTACCTCAGTACACTTTAAGAATAAATATTACTGGGACCACTACAGAAAATTGCAGATGAACATTTAATATCCAGGAATTCACATTATAGACGTGACCACTATGTCTGTAACAATTTGGCCACAATATAACACATTGACCATACACGGTCCAGCCATATACTAGGATTTGACCTAGTCTTGTTGCATGTTTCGTTCCTTCATTAAATCCTTGTGGAAGAAAAATGGTCTAACTTGGTGGTTAGTCTCTAATTTTCTAATGCTAAGTACTAGCAATGAACCAGGTGCAGGTGCACCTGGCTTTTAAAGGGTATGGGAGATGACACTCTGATTGGTTTAATTAATCAATGAGAGACTAAATACAACCCCTTTGCGCCTTACTTTGTGCCGTTTAACCATCGAAAGTGGAGTTGGACATGGCCTAAATGCACTTGCGCCATGCACTTTAGACCATGCGCTATAGATTGTTTAAATAGGGCCCTAAGTCTGCACTCACACACACACACACACACACACACACACACACACACACCAGGACGTCTCCCACATCTCCAGTAGACCTGCAGTGTTCCCTGTGTCAGACGTAAAGACATTGTTTTATTGCAACTTGGTTAAAACAAACTACTGCAATGCGGCCTCCAACAGTGTCCAACTGCTAACATCAGAGAAACACAACAAATAAAACAAGACTGATGAAGGTGAATGTGGTCTGACCCCCTTTATCTCTCTGGGTGTTGCTGATCAGAGTTGAAGACATTTTAATGGAAGAAGAATGAGCAACAACATGGAGACATGGGATTGAATCCCAGCAGGGACACAGACAGTCTGACACACACCAGGGGCCTGTATCACGAAGTGAGTTCAACTTAGTCTGGCTCTCTTTGGGTTACCTGCTTCACTGAGATTAACATTGGTGATCCTGGATAAGCGGTAACATGAAGCTGGTTATCAACTGGCCCAGTTAACGCTGTTTATCAGTCCAGTTATCAGCGTGTTCATGTGAAAGTGGAGTNGGTGTGTGTGTGTGTGTGTGTGTGTGTGTGTGATCAGTACCATAGCGAGGATACAGTTCCGCCTACCAGACGGCTCATCCTTCACCAACCAGTTCCCCTCACAGAGCAGACTGCAGGAGGCTCGGCACTTTGCTGTTCAGGTCTGTCTGACCAATGTATTTCCATACAATCACTGCTCTCCTAGTTGTTGGTATGTTTGATTTTTTTTAAAATTGATTATTTTAACATGATAACCTCGGGGGAATACATCACTCGTTTCCTTAGAAAGCCAGGATTCATCATCACCATAAAATAAGTTCGATTTTAAACACAGAACTGGGGATAATTAATCATAATATCATTTTCTGATGGAATTTCTATCATACTTGTGATAATAATTTCAGGGGGAGAAATTATTCCTCTTAAAAGTACGCCATCTTTGAGATGATCCCCAGGATTTCAGCTTATTCTCTTACCAGTTTTAGGTAGCATGTGCCAATAGCACAGATCTGAGTTACAACTCCTGCATTGTAAATCAGTCACATTCGGCTGTGTTGTAGAAATACACAAAACACAATCAAATACAGAAATGCGCAGCAAATACACAAAACAACAACAGAAGTGTTTCCAGAGGACACAAAAGAGTGCTGAACACGGCTTGGACATGCTTGTTGTTGCCACAAGTTCTGATTCATTAAGTTACTGAAGTCGGGTTCGTGTATCATCCCTTCACATGTATGTTGTTGATTTCTGACTTCTGCTACTGCTCTACTCTGCACATGCACTGAAAGTGACTCCTAACCCTTTATGCTATGACTCCACTCAAAGTCCATGAACAAAAATATTGAATTATCAACCCTCTATAGAAAAACAAACATTATGACAGAGTTACTGAGCTGCACTTCAACAAAACATTATGAAGTTTTGAAGAATCACAAATTGGTTTGATTCAAAACATTTTATATTGATTATCGCTGAAGAAGAGCAGGTAAGTTCAGTTCTTTTTAATAGATGCAGTTGTTCCACCCTTGATTTCTATTGTTTTTTTGTGTGATTGTGACTCCTACATTCAGAGATGCTGCTGCAAACTAAATTCCACAACATTACAGATCGAAGTAAACTGTTCAGACATCATCATCCATCTGGTCTTTTGTCCCTTGCATACTTCCACACAGTCACTTTTCACTTTTACATCAGTGATGAAGCCTGTTATTATTTTTTATAATAATATAATAGATAATCACTGAAGTCATTAGTGTAGAGGTTCACAGGCTTGGTGGTTTTTATTCTAGGGGCCTGTATCACAAAGTGAGTTCAACTTAGTCTGGCTCTCTTTGGGTTACCTGCTTCACTGAGATTAACATTGGTGATCCTGGATAAGCGGTAACATGAAGCTGGTTATCAACTGGCCCAGTTAACTCTGTTGAATGACCATGAATGAAGTACTTAATGTGAAATGAGATGAGACGGTCATACCCGCAGCATAATTCAGTTATAGCAACAGCAGAAGGTGATTTTTTAACGAGGTGAAATGTATGAAATATAATATAACCACATAACCAAA
>NTHP01000887.1:54181-67910 GCA_003416845.1 Oplegnathus fasciatus | reverse complement strand
TCTGACTGTCAGAAGCTCAAAGTGTGAAAATGAGTGTAATTCACTGTCAGCACCTCAAAACCTAAAAGTGTACTCAACTTAGTGAGAGGACTTCAAAACTACACTCTCTCACTTTCAGACGCTAAATTATAAAAGTGTACTTAATTCGATGAGAGAAGCTCAAAATTTCAAACTGTACTCAACTCAGTGAGAGGACTTCAAAACTACACTTCTCTGACTGTCAGACGCTCAAAGTGTGAAAATGAGTGTAATTCACTGTCAGCACCTCAAAATTACAAAGTGTACTCAACTCAGTGAGAGAACTTCAAAACTACACTTCTCTCACTGTCAGAAGCTCAAAGTGTGAAAATGAGTGTAATTCACTGTCAGCAGCTCAAAATCTCAAAGTGTACTCAACTCAGTGAGAGAACTTCAAAACGACACTTCTCTCACTGTCAGACGCTCAAACTGTAAAAGTGTGCTTAATTCACTGTCAGCAGCTTAACATCTCAAAGTGTAATGTTGTTTATTAAGCAGCGATGATGTGAAGATATGTTGAAGAGATTTCCGCTGACACCGACTTACTTGCATAAAAAGGTTTATTGCAAAAAGCACAGCATCATAACAAGCACCATGGATTGCCTTTGAGAGGATCCGAAACCAATATGGAACGCTCTGTCAAACGGTTTTGTCTGCCCAGTTATATAGGGTAGTTGTTATTGCAAAGAGAAGATAAGCTATAGACCAAAACAAGTCCATTTAAGGAAATGGACTATGACCTTTGAGCCTGTACCCTTAACGTAAACCACATGGAACACCAGATACCACAGCCTGATTTAAAAAAGGTTTCAAAATCAGTGGCGCAAAACCAGAGATATTGTCTTTTATTTCAAGGATTCTTCTTCCTTGTCAAAACCTGGTGCTGAAATTACCCAGAATGCAACTCAACCGCCAACAGTTCAGTAGGAGATTTGGGTGTGTTATGCTAGTAATGGCTAATGTAGCCTCGAGCTGCTAACCTTACCCAGCGGACTCCCTTTAAAAATTGAGAGTGGGCAAGTGGCAACATGACAGCCACATGTGGCTGCCAAATAGTCTTAAACTGTGAAACATGAGAGAACCAGCAGCTCCTGAATGAACGACAACACATTCACAATAGAGCACTGAAATGGGAGCACATTTCACTCCTTACACCACTGCTCAAAAGCCCTTCATTTATAGGCATATAGACCTCATGACATCCTCGCACTTTGGATCTTTGCCCCAATATTTGGGGGCAGAGCTATTAAGTTGGACCTCTCAACAGATAAGCATGCAGACGCCACCTCACAGCCCTCTTCTTCAGAAAAATAAAATATTAAGCTGTACCAACTTTTACTCGGCTCCGAAGGGGAACCACTCCTATCACTCTCTTGTACAAAAGAGTGTTTATTTCCTCCCTCAGTACTGCTGCGGCCTCGTCCCCAATGCAGTGGTCGAGCCCAGAATTGTAACTGGTAACCCATGGCAACGGTTCTCTCTACTCATTGCTATACTGAACATGGGGGAGGGAGGTTGCGCTTGAGAGACTGTGCTAGAGGAATGTAATACCTTTTTGGACTGGACCCCTAAACAGAGCATGGCCGATACCTGTTGGGCGGCAACAGGAGAGAGCAATGTCTCCCTGCTGCTGGAGTCCCTCTCCACTTGGTCTCAGAGATAGGAAGAGTCTTCTGGAGGACTGGTGGCAGTCCCTTGCTCAAAGCAGACTGGCGTGGGGTTTGACAGGGAGGCTGTTGCTTCACTGGCTGGGAGCCTAAACTTGCAGATGGTGCGGTGGTTGCAAATCACAGATGGGACAAAGCAACAGTCTACAACGTAGACCCGTCGCTAATTAACAATCATAGGCTCATATCAAACCTCCCGTTTTTAAGTAAAATCATTTAAAAAGCTGTTTTTCAACAGCTGAACAACTTCTTGGCACTAAACAAATGTTTTGATGTCTTCCAGTCACGTTTTCGACTACACCACAGCAATGAGACTGGTCTTGTTAAGGTCTTCAATGACATCCACTTAAACACAGAATTTCAGTCTTAGTATTACTGGATCTCAGTGCTGCATTCAACACAGTCGATCACAACATATTATTAGACCAACCGGGTTGGACTTTCTGGCACAGTACTAACCTGGTTTGAATCCTACTTGAAGGACAGGGGCTACTTTGTGTCTACAGGTAATTACACATCTGAGCAGCTCCATTCTGGGGCCTCTTCTGTTTAAAAGTATAAAGGGTAGGATTTTCCTAAAAAAAAATGTATAGACTCATACATATACATACATATATAAAATAACCCCTCTCAATCACCACTTATGACCCACTAGAAGTGTGTGGCGGTGTCTGTATCTACAGAGACACTGCCCTCGGCCTGTATTTTCTTATTTTGCTGTGTTTGGGACGTTTCTTGGCATCAACCTTTGGACAGTGGTGTACAAAGTGGCCCAGCCAATAACAGCGTGCAGGGTGTGAGGGCGGGACTCTATAAAAACACAGCAACCAGTTGCCAGATCGTAAGCACGTGGGACCACCAGAAGCGTGTATGCTTTGAGCCGGGAGGAGGGGCCAACTCTGAATGTTGCGTTTATAAACAGCGACCAACAAATCCTACTCGTTATAACTCATTATAACATCTACATGCTTCCACTAGCTCAGATTATTGAAAACAACAAAATAAGTTATGCAGATGTCGCACAAATTTACATAACCATATCACCAGGGGACTATGGTCCAATACAAGCACTGAGTAAGTGCATGGAACAAATCAACGATTGGATGTGCCAGAACTTTCTTCAATTAAACAAAGACAAAATTGAGGTAGTTGTTTTTGGAGCCAAAGTCAGCGCTCAGTTTCAACGTTAAACGGACCCAACCAGAAACCTTGGTGAAGTCATGGACTCAGACCTGAATTTCAACAGCCACATTAAGACAATCACAAAGTCAGCCTAGTCTCACTTTAAGAATACATAAAGGATTAAAGGATTTATGTCTCAGCAGGATTTGGAAAAACTCGTGCATGCATTTATCTTCAATAGATTCAACTACTGTAACGGTGTCTTTACAGGACTCCCTAAAAAATCAATCAGACAGCTGCAGCTGATTCAGAATGCTGCTGCTCAAGTCCTCACTAAGACCAAGAAAGTGGATCACATTATTCCAGTTCTGAGGTCTTTACACTGGCTTCCTGTCTGTCAAAGAATTGATTTCAAAATACTACTGTTGGTTTATAAAGCACTGAATGGTTTAGGGCCAAAATACATTTCTGATCTTCTGCTACATTATGAACCATCCAGACCTCTCAGGTCATCTGGGACAGGTCTGCTTTATGTCCCTAGAGTCAAAACTAAACATAGAGAAGCAGCGTTCAGTTTTTCATATCTGGAACAAACTCCCAGAAAACTGCAGGTCAGCTGCAACTCTCAGTTCTTTAAATCAAGGCTGAGGACTTTTCTGTTTGCCTTTTATTAAATCAAATAACTATTCGTTTCTTACACTGCACTTTTCTCTTTTTGTTTGTTCATCTTGCTCCGCTCTTTATCCAAATAACACTTAACAGAGGTGGGGAAAGGGCGGGGCCCAGGTAAAGTTAGACCGGACCGGACGGAAAGTGATTGACTGGGAAAGAGAGGCTGACGGATGTAATACACAACCACAGTGGGCCGTGAGTCCACTCGCTCTGGCCAGTCAGCCACACAGCACTTGGTTATTTTTATTTAAGTGGGAGCTGGAGTTATTTAAAAATATGTATATTTTGAGTTGCATCGGCCCCAACTGTCAAGCGGCCCTCCGGGAAAACTCCAGGTGCTCCTGATGAAGCCGTCTGATTAGCCAGGCCTTTTCAGAAGAGGAAATTGGGTTTCCAAAAGAGAAAAGATAGAGGGAGAAACTGAAGAAATAAGATGAGGGGAAACAACTCCTTACCAAGTTCTTTCAGAAGAAAGGTGAGCAATAGCTTTGTTCTAGAGTTTGATGCAGCTGTTAGATTTAGCTGGAGCAGACAGTAACGTCACCCAGCTTATTGCCCGTTGACAGTTATCCATGTCTGAGAAGATATTTGCTGAACAACAAAGGAAACACACAAGCAAAGGGAAATATTTGAAATGTGTCCGATAGATGAGTGGTCAGCATGTAGTCTTAACATGGCTGGTTGCTAAATCGGCTAGAAGTAGAAAAATATGAACCTCAATTTCAGAAACAGCAACAGGGAGTGAAGCAGCAGGTACTTCTGACAGACCTGATGTGCAATAAGGTAAGCTCAGTTAACAATTCTCTCAAAGTCTCACAAAATTAAAGATGAGGGGATCAACATGTTAAACCTGAATATGCAGTTAGGCTACTACCATTTTTATTTAGGTGAGTAGGCTAGACTGGGCAGAGGGGGGAAAGGTTTTGTAAAACCTCTAATGCTTGTTGCATGAGAGGGGAGGAGGAAATGCGCGCAGCTTGGGCAATAATCAATAGCCTAAACAAAAATAGAATTCTGACTGCAACAAAGTCTTTATGAACACTTAATAAATATAATAATAATAATAATATAAATAAAATAATAAAACATGTAATCACTAACGAATGTCTTACAACAAAAACGGTTTAAAAAATCAAAACAAAACAAAAAAAAAGATAGAGGTGGTGGGGGGCCCCTCGGAGACTGCCTATGTACAGGGCCCATAATTCCGTGCTACGCCCATGTTCCCAGGTATTTCTGACATGGGTTTAATGTTGCTTATTGCAGCAATTTCCTATAATGAGATATTTGAATCAATAAATAAATTAATAAATAAACAAAAGAAATTTGTCTTCCCTTGTTTAGTTTTGTCATCTCCATGTTCCACATAATTTTCCAACTATTGTACAGAACTTTGAATTCATATGACACTCAGAAACAGAACACTTTTTCTATAAAAACATTTTGTTGTTTTCTATGGAAATAGAACAGTCCATTCAGATTGCTGACGTACAAGATAGCCTACCCTTAAACCTCAGAGCCTTACAAAATTGATACTTAAGCTTAGGCATAAGGTACATAGTACATTTTTGAAATTGTCTGACAAAATGATTAAGTAATCACACAGGCGAGAAACACACAAAGGCAGGAAGTGAAGCATCTGAAATGAGAGGAGATGTGAGTAACACAAAATAAAACAGGAAACAATGAATAAATGAATGAAACACAGAAAAACATAACTGGGGAACAGGACGGGATGTTACAGCATGTGAAATAGCATGTGCAGTACATCACATATTCACTAGGGGTGCCATTACCAGATTAGCACAAGCACCTGGAAAATGACCGCATTTAGCGCATGATGTAGCTTAGCTTAATTGACAAACCCTCAATCTATTTAAACGACAACTCCTCATTCTTCACTCACTTGAAATTTCTTTTGAACTACGAACCCCTTTCATTTTCACAACTTTCTTTTCAAATGTACATTTTGTTAAAAAAAAAGCCTTTTTAGGCCCACATGTTACTCGAGGTTAGCTGCTGTGTCAATGACAAGATGAAAAGCTCAGAATGACAGAGCCAAAGGGGAAAAAACACATCCACAAATAGATATCAGCTGAAAAGGGCATAAATCGGCAATACTAAGGTACGTCAAATCTGTCTATCTATCTATTAATATATTACACTGAACAAAAATATAAACGGAAAAATTATTGTTTTCGCTCCCATTTTCCATGAGATGAAATAAAAAATCTAAGACTTTTTCTACGTACACAATAGGTATATTTATTTCAAATTTTGTTCACAAATGGGGGGNGGGGGGGGGGAGATCAGAAATGTCAGTATCCGGTGTGACCACCATTTGCCTCATGCAGTGCGACACATCTCTATCACACAGAGTAAAATATTCTAAATGGGTGACATGTCTGGTGAGTATGCAGGCCATGCAAGAACTGGGATGTTTTCAGCTTCCAGGAATTGTGTACAGATCCTTGCAACATGGTATCGTCACGGTATCTCTGTGCATTCAAATTGCCATCAATAAAATACACCTGTGTTCGTTGTCCATAGCTTATGCCTGCCCATACCATAATCCCACCGCCACCATGGGGCACTCTGTTCACAACACTGGTATTAGCAAACCGCTCGCCCCCACACGACGCCACACACTCTGCCATCTGCCCGGTACAGTGAAAACCGGGATTCATTGGAGTGAAGAGAAGCAGACATCATCGAAGGTGAGCATTTGCCCACTCAAGTTGGTTACGACGACAAACTGCAGTCAGGTCAAGACCCTGGTGAGGACGACGAGCACGCAGATGAGCTTCCCTGAGACGGTTTCTGACAGTTTGTGCAGAAATTCTTTGTTTGTGCAAACCAACGGTTGCATCAGCTGTCCAGGTGGCTCTCAGACGATCTTGCAGGTGAAGAAGCCGGATGTGGAAGTCCTGGGCTGGTGTGGTTACACGTGGTCTGCGGTTGTGCGGCCGGTTGGATGTACTGCCAAATTCTAGGAAACGACATTGGAGAAGGCTTATGGTAATGAAATGAACATTCAATTCACGCTCTGGTGGACATTCAGCATGCCAACTTGCGACATCTGTGGCATTGTGTAATAAAACTGCACATTTTAGAGTGGCCTTTTATTGTGACCAGCCCAAGGCACACCTGTATACTATCATACCGTTTAATCAGCATCCTGACATGCCATACCTGTCAGGTGGATGGATTATCTTGGCAAAGGAAAAGTGCTCACTAACACAGATTTAAACAAATCTGTGAACAAAATTGTGTATGTAGAAAAAGTCTTAGATTTTTTTTTTCAACTCATGGCATATGGGAGCGAAAACAAAAGTGCTGTGTTTATATTTTTGTTCCTATATATATAGTAGTATAGTATACAGTTCCTACAGCACTTATAAAAGTACATTGTAAAGCAGTAAAATTTGATTTCATGTTCGAAATATCAGGCTTCAAGTGGAGATACAGCACAGTCTGTGGAGTCTTGTGGAGAACAATGATGTACCAGAACTTGTGCCAGAGGAGGAAGATGAACAGGAGATGCTCAATGTCCAAAATAATGATGATGCACAGAGTATGCACAGGACAAAGACTTAGTATAAGAGGGTGAAGGTGCACTTGACATGAGAATTGTTCAGAATGAGGACATCAAAAAAGAGGAAGCTGAAAAGGAGGAAGCTGTAAAACAGACTGAATCAGAATCTGGACAAGAGGATGTAAATAAAGATGAATCAAAGGAGGTGAAAATGGTGCAAAAAGAGGAAGATGAACCAGACATAGAAGTCGCACAAGAGGAAGAAGACACACAAGAGATGAAAGATTTTCAAAAGGAAGAAGATGGAAAGCATCAAAGGAAAAGGACTTAATACAAGAGGAGGAAAACTTAAAAGAGGAAGTCGCTCAGGAGATGAAAAATGCCCAGCCGGATGAAGATGTAAAGGATGACACATGTTACTATGAACATTTAATACACATTTACGGTACACATTTACTACTTTGTATACCACTAGTAGGCTGTTTTCCAAAACTACCTCAAATGTTCAAACACAAATTATTACACAATAAAATGTGGCTACCTACTTCACAAAGAAAATTAAATGATATCGTTTTCTAATTATTACTATTTATTGTCTTGCAGGTCCAAAAAAAAGATACAAAGGTAAAAGACAGTGATAGTGGGAGTGATAATGAAGATGAATTCTTTAGGAATTCTTTATTCTTCCTGCACCACCTTTTTGGCTGCACCGCAGAGGGCCGGCCCTACAAACGCGAAAGTCTGTCACTGAGTGAGGGAGTGAGTGAGTGATGAATTTAAACGATTGGTTGGCCGGGTGTTGGAGTTTCCTCACTGACCATTGCTCTTTCAAAATGAATAGGCGGGAACGTAAGTTATGTAGCTATGTACACTATGAGTACAGGTGCAGCCCTCTAAAGCTACTGCTAGTATTACGGATGAATAGTGCAGATTTAAGGATTACCAGGAGAAAGAGAAGGAGCAGTCTACTCTTCCGTCACCGCCATACTGTGTGTAGTTTTGAATGGGATTGATTGAGACTGCAGACGAGAGACCTGCAGCGACGTTAAGGTGGGTGCATGGAAGGAACGTCTACCAGCGGCGGCTATATCAGAAATTCCCATATAATATAATATATATCCCTCCAGTACCCACATGCACAAACACACACCCACTTCAAGTGAAACAATAACCAGTCACTCATTATCTGCTCACAGATGGCACAGAGACGGCACACTGGTCCCAGTATAGGTCATAAGTCCCTCCCCCTCAATGTTAGCAGATGGGACATGGGCCAAACTAAAAAATCAAAGTACACATTAAATACATTTTTCCCAAAGATGGTGTCTGTCATTTTAGGTAGTTCTTATCACGCTGATGTTTGTTCGAGTCTTCATTTTTCTGATAAGTTTGGTTTTAATTAGTTATTTGATGCTATAAAAACAGGGTGAAACGTCATGATTGACAGCTGTCAGTCACAGCAAAATAGTCGCGGAGGCACCTGCAGACGTCTTTTCAAGAGTTGAATGTGGAGTAGGAACGTCGAGAGGAGATGTAACTGTAACTTTAGCAGGTGATCGTTAGTTAGCAGTTACTAATTATTGATTACCGATCGAGTCTGACGGGTGTATGGGTGGGACCTTGATACCGCGGCTCCTTCCCCGAGCACTACTGCACAGACTGTGGTCCCAAATAAGGTCGCCAGCGCAAGATGGCAGCGCCTGTATCCGGGACATTTTGGCTTCACTTTTGTACAGTGGGAGGAAGTGGAGACGTGTCGTCCATCTTTATATACAGTCTATGGGGTGCACCAAAACAGGCAGCGCTCATTTTCAAGTTGTGTTATAGGCGACTCGTAGGGCCTTGCTTTGGTTGTTTGATAAATTGAAGAACCCTTAAATCAGACTAAATTATGTAATATCAGACAGACTTTTCTTGTAGATTAGTAGAATTAGGAATGAGAACCTTAAGTTTTTCTTTTGTACGAAGCAGTAAAAAAGTTGTAGCATGATGTATTTGAGTTAATTTGTACGGTGGCTGACAAGGGCAATCACGCAGCAACTTAAGAAAACACATGCAAATAGACAAAACACAAGCAAATTAGGAAAACGTTTTTATCAATTTGACAACACATGCGCAGCATTTAGAAAATGCGCTGCAAATACAGAAACAGAAGTGCTGAACACGGCTTGGAAGTCAGGTCCGTGTATCATCTCTTCATGTTTATGTTGTGGATTTCCAGAGGTGGAAGTAACAAATTACAAGTACTCACATTACTGTAATTGAATAGCTTTTTCGTGTACTTTTTTGAGTATTATTAAGTCAGTAATTTTACTTAACTATGTTTTAAATGAAGTAAAGTAGTTCGCTACATTTGTACATCCATCCATAACTGAGTAAAATATTTATTTATTTTTGCTTTAAATGATCAATGGAGTTAAGGTCTGACTTGGACCAAACACCAATCAAATGCATCGCATCAAAAACAGGCCAATCAGATCAAAATGTCATGCATCGTACCAAAACAGCGGTGCTGTTTGATTTTGAGTCCGAAGGAGATCTCCAACTCCAACACCACCTTTGACACAGACTGATATTGAGGATGGAAATCCTGCCTGGCCGCATCTTTCAGACATATTTGCATATAAACACAGAAAACACGACAGTATCATAATGCAATGTAAGCTTTGCCTACCCAGGCTCACGGATGTCGCTGCCTGTAAGAATTCTGCATCTAACTTGGGGAAACATGTAAAGGTAAAATGGCTATTACTAGCAACAGTTAAAAATTAATAGGCCTATGCAATGGGGAAACAAAGCTGTGGCAGACGTGTGTGTGTGTGTGGTTAGCCAAAAAGGGAGACGTTTTTTAATGTTTAATGAATTACGTTATGTGATATGTGAGGCAGTTTGTCTGTAAAAATTAGGAGGCGATTATATAAGGTTAGTTTAGTTTTTTGTTTAACCGTTTAAACAGCCGTTAGATCGCTCTCTTCAAAGCCACCAGACTCCATTAACAAAAACAGTAATTGATAGTGATTGCTGCACACGTGAATCAGTTCTATTTGTAACACCCAGAGTCCCTCAAAACCCCAATACTGGTCATCCTCACCCTCATCAATGGAGTTTATCTCATTATCATTACAATGCTTGGCCTACTGTAGGCTATACCTCGGATATCATCATTAAAATTCCACTTTTCCTCTCTGAAGGTCTTGCGAGGTGCGCATGCGCAGAGTAGAGCAGTAGCAGAAGTCAGAAATCCACAACATAAACATGAAGAGATGAAACACGGACCCGACATCCAAGCTGTGTTCAGCACTTCCATTGTCGTTTTCTGTATTTGCAGCGTTTCTGTGTTTGCAGTTTGTTTTCTGAATGCAGCTCGTTTCTGTATTTGCAGCGCAATTTCTAAATGCTGCGCATGTACTGTGAAATTGATGAAGTGGTTTTCTTAATTTGCTTGTGTTTGCTTAAGTTGTTGCACGTTTGCCTTTGTCGGCCACCGTAAATTTTCCTAACTTGACATCGCGCTTCCTGCAATGTGACTATTGCACATGCGCACATCGCAATGTCAATGTTGAAATGATATATTGTGCAGCCCTACAACAAACGTCACAAATGCTTATGGAGGTGCACTGAGCTCGTAATAAATACAAAATCTCACCCTATATTTCTAAATTGTCCCATTTCTTGGACACTTGTGTGGAGGTCAGTTTTCCCTCCATGCCCATCATCCTTATGACTTTGCCGTGGAGCACAAAACATGTCAACTTATTGCATCCCTGGTATGATCCCAGGCACAAGATATTTAGATACTGTATATATATCTTAGCAAAAGGGTATCTCTCCTTATTACAGTAAAGTGAATATGCCTGAACATATTCAACCGTGGAACTTTATTATTCAAAGTCAGTCTATGTTATTAGCAAGGTTTATTCTCACTCATGAGACTCATGAGAGTCTCACATGCAAAGAGAAGGCAAGAGCCTAAGTGTGATCACTTACAATAAGCGAGATACGTAATAATTACAGCAAACACTATATGTAGTCGGTACGTGAACAATGGTGATAGCATGATGTTGCATTGATTATCACACAGTGCTGGTGCTTGTGCTGGTGAGCAAAATAGCATTGAGAAAACAGACATAAAACAGTGAACTCACCCCAGGCCTTCTCAGCTGTAAGCCCCGTGAAGAGGTGGTCATGTTCCGAACTGTACCTTATCAGCCTTGCTGTGTCTTCGCCTTTCCCTGTTAAATGAGACATATTTCAGACCTGTCAGTAGAGGGCAACACATTATTTCACTCACATAACATGCAGAACAATTCATGATAGGCCAATTTGTATGGTTTATATCAGTGACAGTTTGGTTCTTGAAATGAGCAGGTCAACATAATGTGGCAGCGACGTGAAGGCTTGTAATGTTGTTTATGACATAACAAAACAGTTTGTGGTTGAAATAAACATGAAAATGTTTAGGATCCCCCATCTTCTTGCATTAAATATCATTCCTCTTTGAAATCCTTAATGTAGACACGTTTGAATTACAGGACACTTATACTTGTACTGTTTCTCTGCCATCTCGTTCAAATGTGCCAGATGTAGGGGCGGAGTATTTATACGTCATGGCGTTCACCTGAAAGTCTTCTGGGAAGGCTGCTCTTGTGTATCCTCATTCATGGCTCCTCAGAGATCCCTACTCCCTCCTCGCTCCTGGCTCCTCGGTGCTGAAATAAGAGCTTTTGGATGGCCTGCAAGATGGCGGACCAGAACGACTTCCCGTTCAAGCGAGGATCGAGGAGTGAGGAAATATCAAATAAGAAACTTGGGCTGTACCCTCTGTCTCTCTGTCCCTTCTCTCCAGTGACATTCCTAATTCCTCAGGCCCCTTCATTGCCACTTTCCATCCACCCACCAGATGTCCTCAGAGTTTCTCTCCTTTACCCATCACCTGACTACCCCACCTATCTTCACACCTGTTCCCACTTCCCTCATCTGCTCTGTAGTTGCCTCTGCTCTGTGAGTTTGTATAAACAGCATGATGCAGTAACACAACTTTAACAGGGCAAACAGGAGCAGACCAGAAAACAAAGAGGCTTCAAACTAAAATAGGACCAAATATACTTATCAAAAAGAGAGAATCAGAAATAAAGGCTTGTCTCTTATATAGGCCTGCTTCAAATAAAGACCTGGTATCTGGATTTAACCAGATTTAACAGTTAATTAAAGGCCCCAGCCACTATGTGAGAATTTACGGTGTTACCTTGCATGAGGTTCAGTCCAGACTCAGGACTCAACTGGAGTACTGAGTGTGGAAGATATCCCTAATTTTACACAAGAGAAAGTCCTACTGTACAACAGTGTACCTCAAACCAACTAAAAAACTGAATGAAATCTTTGCTGTAATGACTACATGCAACAATTGTTCCTTCCATGCGTTTGCACACTATAATTACCTCAGATCAGCACTAAAAAATATGGCACACCTAGAGCCACTCAGACTTATTGGTAAAAAAACACAGATAAGGTAAATATTAATGGAATTATGCTAATGATGTTTATGGAACTCTAAACTTTAGTCTACCAGCCACTCAGAAGGCTCAGGGTAGTTCTACATGTTATAGCTATTTTCGGCCATTTACATTTACCACCCTGCTAAATGCCCCCCTCAGTCCTCTGCTGAGGAGAGAGATAAATTGTATAAAATTCCTGTAATACTGAATAACCGACCTTCAAAACAATTGGACATCCCAAAAGGAAGAAGCCATAATAATCTAATTTTATTAGACACTTACACTTACACACTACGAGCACCTCAATTTCTCAATTGTCTCATCCACCTAAATATACTGTAAGAAGTCTCCAGGCCAAATTAGACCTTGTCACCTCTATAATAAATGAATAAGGTTTTAAATGCAGACATACCCATTGATGGTTACAGTGCTTTCAGGTGTGATAGAGAATGGAATGACGACAAATCAAGGAATCTTCAGACACTGAAATAATGTTTAACTGTTTACTGTCTTTTACTGTCTTCAGAAACATTGGTTGTCATTTATGTTGTAAAATTGAAAATGAACACGAGAGTACAATTACCATGTGCTTAAAATTAGGCTGTCACATTTCCATTGGCATCTGTAGTTAATACTAATAGCCTTTTGTATGAATACTATGTAACACAGAGTAATCAAGCATATACACCATACGATGTTGTACTGTTGCCCCCAGGGTCCTCCTTGTGAGCCTATACTGAGTTACACAGCCAGCTAAACTCTCCTTCTATTATGCCCTCCAAGGAACAGGCAGTTGTTGTAATTGGCAGGTTTTAATAAAAGAAGCGTGAAACTGAAAAGGTACAGTAAAACAATAGGTAAGTTTTCTACACAGATGGGTATGTATTAAAGGTAAATTAGCAGGTTAACAGAATTGTACTTTACGATAAGTATGGAGCTAGATAGCAATGCAAGGTAAACATGCTGTACAGTATCAAACCATTAATATATAGGCCTACACGTATCCATAATGTAGCCTGATTATTACAAAATTATGTAAATAACTAAACTAAAACAGTGCTGAATTAGATAAATAATACTTCTTACTGATTATGCCACTCAAAAGGCTATAAACAAAGGGATGGCTTGGATTGACTCCACTATAGAGTTGTGACGAATCTATTGACTGGCTCTTTAACACGAATGATGGGAGTTGCGAGACGTTCTTTTTTTTTTTTTTT
>NTHP01000887.1:42019-54109 GCA_003416845.1 Oplegnathus fasciatus | reverse complement strand
TTTTTTAATCGCTGTGTTTCACACAGATGCACACACAAGCTCCACTGAGTGAGACAGAGAACAGGCACAAAGGAATGGATCCACAAGATCCGGCTCCCTTCAAAGAGCCGTAAATCCCATCTCTACTCCACTATGTACATAAGACCACCACTAGTCAAAACAATGCTGGAAAAGAAGGAACTTCCTGGTTTGAACTCTTCTTCTAGGCTTTACATTAATTGCTGAATTAGGTTGCAATACCAGAAACGGCCACTAGATGCTAAACAAATTAAATGGAGGGCAAACAGTTACAACACAGATGTAGTGAACAATCTTAATCAATAGGAAAGATACAGGGAATAAATTCAAAAATAAATGCAATGCAATATAGTGAAATGTCCACTAGGTGCCATCATATCAAGATATATCAAAGTATATCATGACACTGCCCTACTGGTATTGAAAAAATACTACTATGGACAACACTGACTAACTGAGAGATACTCCTTCAGAGACATGAGAAGGACTGTCTCGCATATAGGTCTCAAGAACGTCTTGGCTGTTCCATGCTTGGTGACTTTCACTTCAATTATTCTGGTCTTCCCATCCTTGTCAGGGGATGTCTTGCTGACGAGTACTAGGGCCCGTCATTGCGCTTAGCTTGAGCATCCTTAAGTAGGACCAGATCTCCTACTTCGAGGTTTTGGCGTTCATCTTGCCACTTGCTGCAACACTGTAGTTTTGTGAGGTATCCGTAGAGTGCATACCTTCTGGGTAAGAAGCATAGCTGGTGTCAGGAGAAAAGGAGAGTCTGGATCCACTGAGATGGGTGTGAGAGGTCTGGCATTAATTATGGCCGTAACGTCCGCTATCAGGCTGGAGAGCTTCATGAGTCAGGTGAGCAGAGCTGGTCTGAAGCAGCATGGAGTCAAGTATGTTCAGGTCCAAGTTTATTTGTCACCTATGATTATACAGGGTATAATTATACCCGTCCGGTATCTTCTTCTCAACCGCTGCAGGGAGAGATCCTTAACAATTCTCCTATCCTCAGTCTTACACCGTCTGGTGTAAATGTCCTTTAGGCAGGGTAGAGCGCCGCCTATGATCCGTTCAGCTGAACGAACCACTGAAGGGCCTTGCGGTCCTGTTCGGTGTAGTTCCCATACCAGGCAGTGATGTTCCCCATCAGGACAATCTCGATGGTGCAGGAGTAGAAATTCCTCAGTATCTGGGGGGATACCCAGAATTTCCCCAAGCGTCTGAGGTGAAACAGTCTCTGCCTTGCCTTCCTCACCGCAGAGTCAGTATGCAGCTCCCAGGTCAGGCTCTCGATGATGTGGACACCAAGGTTCCGGGGGATCCGTTGATGCTAAGGTGGGTGTAGTTCCTCCCCTGCTTCTTACGAAAGTCCACTATCAGCTGCTTAGTCCTCCTAACTTTCAGAAGGAGGTTGTTGTCCTCACAACATGATGAGGTGGATCCTCCTGAGGTGGATGAGGTGTGTCTGCCCACCGTTACCACCTGGGATCTGCCTGTCAGGAAGTCAAGGACCCACTTGCACAGTGAGGTGTTTAATTCCAGGTCCCTGAGTTTTGTGATGAGCCTGGAAGGAACTATGGTGTTAAATGTTGAAATGTAGTCAATGAAGAGCAATCTCACATAGCTCCCTCTCTTGACCAGATGGCATAGGGTGGTGTGGAGGATGTGTGCTATAGGGGGGTGGGCTTGTAATCTGTCATAATTCTTAGACCTTGCCACATGCTTCTGGGATTGCCCTCCTAGAATTGTAGTTCCACTCCACTAGCCCCTTTTTGTCTCCTTTACTGCTCTTCTTACATTGTAGGCTGCTGCTTTATAATGGTCCACGTTTCCAGACTGCAGAAAGTTGTAGGCAGTGCAGATGTTTATGGCATCCCGGATGGTTCTGGTAATCCATGGTTTCTGGTTGTGGAATGATTTAACTGTAGTTTTGGGTGCAGTTGCTTCTGTTGTTTTACAAATAAAATCCACCACAGACTTAGTGAATCCATTGATGTCATTGGTGATGTCGGCGGTGGTGTCCTGGAACATGCTCAAGACTGTGTCATGTAGTGCAGACTGTAGGGCAGCCTCTGCTTGGCCTGTCCATTTCCTGACCTCTCATGTCACTGGGGGCATGTGTTGTAGTTTGTTTACATACTTTGACCTCAGGAAGGTGGCCGCATGGTCACTCTTCCTGAATGTGGGTAGAGAATCTTTTTGAGTTTTTGAATGGCGTGTAGCAGTGATCCAGAGTGTTTATTCCCCTTGTGGTGCAGTCAATATGTTGAACGAAGTCAGGCCTAACTTTGAAGTCTCCAGCAACAATGAGCGCAGCATCAGGATTACTGGTCTATGCAGTTCAACTCTTTGCAAAGATCCCACAGGGCAGCCTCTGTACTTGCCTGTGGTGATGTGTAGACTGCTGTGATAATGACTGATGTAAATTCCCTTGGTAGAAAGTGCGGTCCACATTTGATTGTCAATAACTCCAGATCAGGTGAGCAGGAACGGGATAACATTTTAATTTTCCCACTGTCACACCAGTCCTTATTCACCACAAAGCACATGCCTCCTCCTTTTTTCTTGCCAGAGTCTTCTGTTCTGTCACATCGGTTGAATGCTGCTGTCTGGTATTGCAGGATTTCGCCAGGTTTCTGTTAAACAAAGGACATTACAGTTCCTGATATCTCATTGGAAACAGGCAGGCACGGAGGTCGTCCAGTTTATTATCAAATGCCCGCACATTGGCTACACAGCATCAATGACTTGGAGATAGATGACTGCTGCAATAGCCTTCACAGAAGCATTTGAGAACATGTGTAGCTCCTCTCTTATGGCTGTTGAGATTGTAGCAGCAGCATAGGTTCTTGGGATATCCAACTGCCTAAGGCCTTGAAAAGAGCTTCTCCATGCATTCCACTCCCTTGCTGGGGCGACAAGAAACGTGGCAGGAACCCCTCCTGTACTTCTCCCTCTGGGTCTATCCACCTGGGAAACAGGTTGGAGGTGTTGGGGAAGCTGGAGCAACACTTCTCCACCGACAACCTGGAGCCTTCTGCAAGTCCAGCACCAGTCCTTCTCCAAGGTAACCAGCTCCAAGCCCAGAAGTCAACACTTACGTCAGCTCACAACTTTGGTTATAAGTGACTCGATCATCAGGAATGTCAGAACAAATTCAGAAATAACTTGGTAATAGCTGTTTCCCACATGCCACTGTCCAAAATATAGCCGATAAAGCCCTTTAATAACGCTTTCTAATGCAAGTAAATGTCATTTAAAAAATGGCCTCTTTTGAATATCTGGCTATTCAGTGAAATTTCTTCTGTGAAGCTGCTTTCTTGAATATCTACAGGCGGTGGAGGTGGAGAATACCATATACTTGGTCTTTTCTGCATTCAAAACTAGTCTGTGATTGAAGAGTGATAATTGAAAAGCATCAAAGGCAGACTGAAGATGAGTCAGGGCCTGGGGCATACAAAATAGTATCATCAGCAAAAAAATGGACATTGAAGTATTGATTAGGAGTAATTATGTTGTTTATGTATAATGTAAACAGCAAGGGACCAAGGATAGACCCCTGTGGCAACCCATTTCTGATGTTTAGATGGCTTGACTGAGTACTATCAGCAACAACAGGCTGAGTTCTCTCTGTTAGGTAAGAATAGAACCAATTAAGCATGGCGTCATACAGACCTATAGACTGTAGTTTGTGGAGTCGGATTTTATGATCGACGGTATCAAATGCTTTGGAGAGGTCAATGAAGAGGGCAGCACAAAACTGTTTTTTATCCAGGGAGGAGACAGTGTTATCAATAACTGAAGCTGCAGCTGTTATTGTGCTGTGACTCAGGCGAAAACCAGACTGCTGTGGCTGTAGTATGTTTAGCGAGCCAATAAAGGTGCGTAGTTGTAAATTGACCAATGATTGTAGGATTTTTGCTAAGGAAGAAAGTTTGGATATTGGACGATAGTTGTTGAGATCAGAGACATCACTTTTGTGTAAAGGTAATACTGAGGCGCCTTTCCAAGAAGCTGGAAACATACCTGTTAATAGGGTTTGATTAAAATATGAGCTATATGTGGGACAGATTAAGGGGGCACTTAGATGAACAAGATATGGGTCAAGATTATCTGCACTGGTGTTATTGCATGCTTTTAACCTAAGCAGAGCTTTGTAAACATCTGCACTACTTACCAAACTAAAAGAAAATTTGCAGACAGAAGAAGCTGCAGCATTGGGAACTCCCTCTGCTAGACAGATAAGGCAATTGGCTACAGTTGAATCTGATATAAGAGACCAGAGGAGAGGAAATGGTGATTAAAAGCTTCAACCATAGATCATATGTTGGTAATATGACCAGATACTTTTTTGATTTGGGGTGGGAGGTGTGACATTGATAAGTTCTTAAGGGAAGCTATAATGTTCTTGCCTTTGTGTATGACACATGCCATATAAATAAACTTACCTTGCTGATGCTGGATGTAGTGCAGTATAAGGGTATACTCGCAGTACAAGTATAGACTTGCTCCCATTTTGATTACAAAAAAAGAAGAATACTTAAGCTTTTCAGTAAATATTATGGTAATATCCATGGTTAATAAACAGTGTTTGGTTATGTGGCAGCATTGATGTAAACTGTAAAGAAAGTACAGAAATTGGCCACAGTGGGTCGCTGTTATTAATACTGGTATCCCTTGGAGAAACAGATCATTCTCTACTAGCTAATAAATGTAACTGTGTCGCTTTGCTATTGATAAATTCAAGCATCAAATATTGCAGGTTTAAGTAAAAAACAATGTTTGGTTTGATTATCATGCATTTCATTTTAGAGTGGTGATTTGACTCTTTTTTTGTACTTCTGTATTTCTTGAGGGCAATATTTGTCTTTAGCCATGTATTTATTTGTGCTGTCTTTGGTTCTGTCATTTCATAAAGACTTTCTTTACTGCTAGGGGAATCCCTGTTCACAGCAGAATTGGATGGTCTCTAAGGATATCATTAATCTTTCTTGCTCAAACAACTTTTTTGTTCGAACATTTTAATTTCCTGTGTAACGTAACTGTTTCAGGATGCCACGTGACCCCTGAATCTTTGTCCCCTAGATTCCAATTTGTATCTGTTCTTGTTTCCTGATCTGTCTGGCCGAAGTGGACGAGCCGCCTCCCGCTGAAACATCAATAACAACCATTTGACAAGCAAATGGTTCAATCATATGGACCCTATTCATCTTTTGATGAAATATTAGTAATTCATACTTTTATGTAAAATGGTGGGGCAGTGCCCCCATTACTTAAGAAGTGGTGGGCCAAATGCCAGCTCACCTCTGTTCCACATGTTACAGTCACACTGTTCTTCTCTGTCAGCTCTGTTTCACTGAAGCAGTCAAGCCAAGCCAGACATATTGTTTTTTTAACCTGGCTGGACAAATTATGCAGGCATCATTCACCTGGGTCCCTTGTTCAAATGATACAGCTCATTTATTTAATCTTGCCCTTACAAAAGCAGTGTGGGACAGAAGCTGGAGTCTTTCATCATCACAGCAGATTAGGTATTCAAGTACAGTCCCACAAAATCACCAAGTCAATGCTTGGCTCCACTGATTCCCACAAAAGGCCTGAAACAGGGTTTTTGTCCTCTTAATTAAATGTGATTGACGACTTAAAGCAGTAACTCTCAACAGGCTGATCCTCTGGAACCTCATTTGCCCCAAGGCCTGAAGTTTGTTTCAAGCATACTGAATACTTTTTAACATTTGAGCAACAGTAATCTATAAAATGACAACTTGATCATGTCAGATATGATTCTTAGATTATATCTAGGTGTGTGTGAAGATGTACAAATGTGATTGTAACCAAAGAACTGGTTGTAGACACATCAAAGGAACAATTGTGGACAATTACCAAGTGGCAGCTCCCAAACAGTCTGGGTGCACTGGATGGGAAGCATATCTATGATCAGCCTATAGCAAACAGTAGAAGCATGTTCTACAACTACAAGTCTTGGGTTGTCCTACTTTCCACCTGCATATGTTGACGGGGATGATGACAGCCCTCTGTCATTCCAGGGAGGTAGAAGAATATTGGAGCACTCCAGTCTGTGGCAGCCTGCCACGTTTTAGGTACAAACAGCAGCATGACCACCTAAAGAACTACTTTGTGTCACTGGCTGGTAGTGTTCTGTGGCAAGGGGACATGATTTGATCTCAGAGGGACACCATGTTTTTTGCAGAAATGTATCATGCATGTTACAGAGATTCTTATATCACAACACATCATCAGTCAGTAATATCAGATGCAATTACTGATTTGGCACAACATAACATGGGGTTTACATGTTAAGGCCTCAATAATAATTCTCATCCAAAATACATATATACCATTTGCAAAATTTGATTACAGAGCCATCCGCAGCTACAGTGCAGTTCTTCCCTCATTGAAATGTTTCCACTTTACTTTCTGATGTATTCACATTTATTTCTACGGCTTGACATACAGTACTTGCAATTGAGTACTTGAACTGTGTTTTCTAATCAAGCTGAGAATCTAACTGGTTTCACCACTGGTCAATATAGAATTTTTCTGTAGTTCTTGCTCTGGTGCTATTTACATAATGGTAGCTCCAGGTCATCCTGGAGGATCCCAAGACATTTCCAGACCAGATGGAATATGTAATCCCTCCGGTGTCCACTGGGGGATTATGTCTTTTTGTAGTCTTTTTGGGGCGGCTGTGGCTAGATAGATCAGGTCGTCCATTAATCCCAGGGTTGGCGTTTTGATCCCCAAAGTGTCCTTGAGTAAGACACTGATGGGCAGAGCATCAATGTGTGAGTGTGTGTGTGAATGGGTGAATGACAGGCAAATTGTAAAGCACTTTGTCTGTTAAGGTAGAAAGGCAGTATATGAATGCAGTCCATTTACCACTTAGTGACTTTTTTTGATAAAGATGCCAAAACTCTGAACACAGCATCTCTGGCATCTTCACCTTTGCCAAATTACAACTTTGGAACACTACTGCCAACTGAGGGTTCTGTTGACAACTGCAGGGCCTACCTGGGAAATCAAGGACAGAATCGGCATCTTTGAGGGTCCACCTAATCCTCACATGCAACTCCAAAGTCATATTTATATTTACTTATAGTTAGATAAAAGCATATGCCTTATTAATTTTCAGAAGCTTCTCTTTAAAATTGAGCATTTTATATTAACATGACAAGCAGCAGTACTATTTAATAAGAGAACTGATTATCTGGTGTCCGAAATTCAAGAATTAAAGATCGGTCTGAAATACTCCCAATCAAACATAAACATCAATAATAGGCTCATGAAATGAAATTCAAGCTGCCTTTAAATTACTTCTGTGAGGTTGGATTTTCTAAATAACCAGACCTGGAGGAACAACCTGGTCATTGAAGGCCTGATAATGTATGGCCAGGAGAGTGACTTAATTTTTAAAAAAATTTAAAATGGTGTAGCAATAAAGGCTTAAAGGACATTAAAATAGGATAATTAATAATTGATACAAAATTCAAGTAGAGTGGTTGACTCAACTTCGGCCTCCAGAAATAATCATTATTTATACTGAATAACAGAATTTAACTTAAATTAACCTCGGGGCACCCCCCTTGAAAAAAAACCCAATTCATTCATTTAGTCTCAGTCCGGAGGTTGCTACGGAGTTCTTGACTTGTGTACAGTGACCATTGTATACGTGGACCATTTTATACTGGATGACAAAGTGAATTAATATTTTGGCAAGATGTATTAACTTGACAGGAGACCGCTAAGTGGATAAAACTTTAACACTGACCAGTGAAATCACCTTAATGCAGTTGACAGCTTGTTGGGAAGCATGAGTGAAATACTTTAAACAATTCCATATCGTGATTATATTGATGTTTCCAGATGAACCATACAGGCCTAATGCAGAAGACAGATTATTTATCGAGGGTGTGAGATGTAACACGAAGCAGGCCAGTGTTCAACACCTGTGAAGGACAGTGTGATGACTGATGATGGTGACTTGCTGGATGGGAATGAACCTGGTGTGTGCGTGATGTGTCGCTAGAAGCCTGTCAGTCGAACGAGGGGTGACGCAGCACCCAGTACATTACAGTGGGAATTTTACACAACACCCTCTGATTTAAACAGGAAAAACAAAAACCATGAAAATCTGGAATTATTAAAAACAAAGCAAAAATGAAGTGTTCTGACTTCTTCTGCCTGTGGGAGGGTTCCAAACACACACGCATGTTGGGAGATCATCTTCATAGCTGCTGTGAGGCCTGTTGTTGTATCCAGTCTTCCAGGACAAAGACAGAGGTAAAGGCTGGCTGTCTTCTTTGGATCTTGAAAGGTCAGAAAATGTCTAGTCAGTAAAATATCAACACAAATCAAGCTTTGGCAGTTTAATTAATCTTAATTAATCTTAATTAATTTATTTTAATCTGGTTCGTTTGCTGCATTTTCTAACTGCCCTCCAAACTAAGAAAAAGTTTGTTTTGGTTGATTGTAAAATTGTCTTTGTTGCAAATATGAAGGATTAAATTCATGATTACAGTTCATAAATCCTTTGTCTGTTAATAAGATAATATTCGATGAATTGTAATATAATTGCAGAGGCATATTCTCTGTTTTGCCCAACGGACCCTGATAACGTCTTTATCTCGTAAAGTGGCCCCAAAAGCCTTAAAATAATTTAAAAATCACAATAAATGGAACTAGAAAATAATATTTCATGCAGTATACCCTTGTAAATCTCAGCTGTGACTCACCTGAACATCCTCCATGCTGTGCAGCCCGTGCAGCAGTCCGTTGTCCATACCGGGATCCAATCCCGGGTGAGCGGAGTGCAGCAGTACGTCGGGCTGCCGCAAGCAACTGTAGTCACACTGTGGGTCCAGCCCGGATAGCTGAGGCAGCGAGGCTTGAGGCTCTCCCTCCGCTCCCCTGCGGCATCCTGCCGCTGCTGTGCCCCCATCCAGCGCACCCCCAGTCTCAATACAGTCTTGCCGCTAGTTTAACAGTCCTTCAGGGCTGCTACAACAAGCTAACTGTTGTGTTGGCTAATGCAAGAAGCTACTGCTCGATAAAAAAGGGAAAGGTAAATCTGAAAAAAGGACATTTGGACTCTGTTGAAAAGGCCTAAATAAAATGTAATTTTTAGTGATGTGTTCAAAAGTAGTTTGCTATTTATATGTTATAATTTATTTTCTAATATGCTACGAATCGATGGTAGAGAATTGAAGATGAAATTTGGAGATTATCATTGGACCCCTCTCGCCTGCCCTGCAGGTGTCGCTGTTGAAGCATTTTAATCAGAATTTCAATAATGGATTTTTTTCCAAAGAAAAGAGAAAAATATTTTAGAAATTATACTGAGATTTGGTAATGGTTTATTTCAACAAATCACTCTTTTTTATATTTTGATCTCTCTTTTGCTTCTCATTATTAAATGACTTGGATCGGGGTCAAAAAACTTGATCGGGACATCCCAAGTTTAAACCAACATTGACAACATCCAGTGTTTCTTGTATCACAGGAATGTGATCTGCTTGGGAGAGAGGAGAAGGGGGGGGTCAATCAAACACATGCACATACTCCTTTGGAGGCATGCGAGATATGACATTCCAGCTTACTCTTGTCGTAGATTGGCCAGTTGTCCTCCGTGAGTCCTGGCTGGGTCTGTTTCACGACCCAGAGGTCATGTGAACAGCAAAATCAGGAAAGGTTCATTCCTTTCTCAATAAAGGATGTAAACTGGTTCATCAGTTCTTTTGTGAAAGCCGTAAAATTGTTCATCACATTTATCCTCATCATGCTACATTAGCATTGAAAATAAAAATTGGCATTGAAAACAAAACCTGAACTGAAAACAGAAACATTGGCATTGAATCAAGTATTGGCACTGAAAAAAGTGACCGCATATCTATGGCTATAATAAATAATAATAAACTTTTTTTATATAGCACATTTTAAAACTACTGTTAGAAAGTGCTTGACACACAAGAACAAATAAAAGAAAGCAGGAGAACAATCAAATACACATTCACAGTCAACAAATAACAAGAACAAATAAAACAGCTTAAAGTAAAGATAAAACAATGGATAAAAGTACACATAAAAGAACAGATAAAATAAGTAACAGATAAAATAATTAAGAAAACGCCAAACGGTAAAAGTGAGTCTTGAGAGACGATTTAAAAGAGGGCAGTGAATTTTCTAGTCTAAGTTCCTCAGGTAAGCTTTTCCAAAGGGTTGGAGCCCTAACAGCAAATGCCCTGTCACCCTTGGTCTTCAGCCTCGACCAGGGAATAGCTAACAGGGCCTTATCAGAGAACCTCTGGCTATGGGCTGGTGAGTAATGATTTAGAAGCTCAGCCAGGTAGCTCAGTGCCACACCATGCAGGGCTTAAAGTGTCAAGACAAAAATTTTAAAATCAAGTGGCGACACTTGTTTGTTTATTCAGAGAATCAAACCGGTGAAAAATAACGTTACTGACAGTTTAGTTTGAAAGTGAGCTTTTTAGCTGATTGAAGGATCTGACTTTTGACTCATCTAAGATGCAGATAGGACCTTTTTTTTTTTCTTATTCTGTCCTGGAAGACGACCTCACATCCCATCAAATTGTAACTGTTTTGAGGTGCGGTTAGGGTTGCCACCTCCACTGTGGAAAAAGAAGAGACACTTTGTTCTGTACCTTTCCTTTGGACAGTGCAGGGACATCAACATTCAAAACTCTTTCTTTCACTGTCTGTATATGCAGATGGTCCTGGTAGCAAAAAATTGGTTGCAATTCCTCCTGAGATGGTTATACAGGAAGACTGATCTGCATGGTATGGAGTCTCAATCTCAGCAGATAATGATGAGGTGAATGCAGACTATTTTTTCTGCACGCCGACAGAGGCATGCACAATGCCGGACTGCACAGGGGACTGGAACATAAGCCTGAGCGCCGGAAACGGAATGGGAAGCTCACAGCAGCGGAAGAGGAAGAGGGAAGCTACTGAGTGTTATTTATCCTCAGCACATGACAAGGAAACCGAGGTCATAGGCCAGACCACACACGCTAAGGGGAGTGCCCCTTTAACCAGCCAGTTACGTATGTAAAGGACTCTGGACGTTTTTTCTGGGAAAATCCAAGATATGTGACGTTATGCGCACTCCGAGTCCCTTGCCTCTCTTCAGCTCCGTACAGCGCCAACAGTGTGCAACACTAGCTAACGTTAGCTCTATGATACTACTTCATATTTATACAGATAGAATTCTAAAGTTACACAATATGTAGATATCTGTGTATAAACAATAACGTTGCTGCTGTATTTATGCCAAATTTAGATGATGTTATTTTGAGTGTTGATGGAGCAGCTGCAATATTAGCATAGCCCTGGATCTGTCTTACGGACAGACCTGACAGAGCATGAATTCAGACTTTTTACAAATCAGCATCATGATGTAGTTATTTCAGCACCCTTTTGATCCGTTTATTGATCATACTCCTGTAGTAAGTGGAGTCAACAAATTGCCAGTGTTGTATCGAAGTCTGTTCCCCCGATGAATAATGTTCCGCTTCTGTTAGAATTGTGTTGCCTGTAGTGCCACCACCAATGGCTAGGCATAAGGTTGGGTGCAGGTTAAGGTAAGGGGAAACACATCTCGATGGGGGAACAGACTTTGACAGAACACCTGCACCCACCACAACACAGACACCAACACAAACTCCACATAAGCACAAAAATCCAAAAGTTTTGATCCAGTGAAGCCCGTCTGGCAAAACGGGAATGTGGCCGATGTCAAGGGAAAACTCGGGTCAACATATTATGCTGAAACATTAGTGCATCGATTCAGCGAAATGAGTTGTGATGGAAACTGTCACATCAATAATGAAGTGTAGCAACACATCTTATTTATAATATTCTGGATTGCCTGTGAGAGGATCCGAAGCCAATAAAGATCGCTCTGAAAAAACAACTTGGTCTGCCCAGTTATATAGGGTAGTTGTTATTGCAAAGATGAGGTAAGCTATAGACCAAAACAATCCCATTTAAGGAGAGGAATATCAGGAAGAACGAGAGGGACCGAGAGGCCCACTT
>NTHP01000887.1:6054-32356 GCA_003416845.1 Oplegnathus fasciatus | reverse complement strand
ACGAAAAAAAAAAAAATAAAATGAAAAATGAGCCTTAAAAAAAAAATTTCACTTACCTCCCAGGGCTTTACTCAAGTAAAAATAATGTTACTTGTGGAAATACCTTCAGGCTACAAAATAAATTGCACTAAAAATGTCAACGTTTCCACTAGTGGAACAACAACACGCCACAGAGCCCTAATGTCACAACCGAACAATGAATTCCATTTGTACAGATGCACTTTGCAGCCTGTGCACACAGCTGATTATCAGTTATGAAAATACAACCGCCATCCTCTGTATCGCCTCACTAGAATGAACCACAAAAGAGGACAAAGTTCAGACTATTAAATTAAAATGACCGACAATAGATAAATAAGTTTATGGACACCGGAACAAGTGCAACAAGCATTATTAAGCCACATAAATGAAATAGCCTGACACTTTATATAGAATCAAAAGCAGAATAAAACATCACCAAAGCACACCACACAGAGATGTATAAATAATAAAATCTCCAGCCACAGGCAAAAGGCCTCACGCACTTCACTGAAGGTAAAAGTTCCTCAGTAAATGCAGAAATCACCTTGACGATCCACCATGAGCATTTGTGTGTTCGAGTTGGGTCGCTTAGTGTGCTCACCTTTACCTATCCCAAGGTACGATGATGCTAACCACAACCACACCCTATAATGATGTCATCCTTCATTTTATTGCACTGTTGCACATGTATGTACTGTTCACTAACTGCTAGCCCCGGCCTGGGTGCAACCGCACACTCCGTACCCTTGACACACTACAGAGTGTCAGCTCTCTGGACATGGAGCTCTCTGGCGCTCTGCAGACACACTAGCAGCTTCTTCTCTGCTGCAGCTGCTGATTAGGCAACTCCCTTCTGTTCCATTCTCGCACAGTTTGTCAGGACTTTTTCATGTGACTTACACATGATTTACTGACTGATCTGTGAAGTACTTAAGTAAAAGTAAAATTATTGATTTTTAAAAATACTTTAAGTACACAAAAAACAACGTTGTTACAATAACGAGAGTAAATGTAATTCGTTACTTCCACCCCTGCTCAGGTCCCACCATTAAGTGAAGCTCCGAGCCTGAATCTGCATGACTGCAGTATTGATGTCCACTGCCATGTGAATGGGCCTCTGTATGAGGTGCAGTCCTTCTAACTATTCCCATTGTCTCCTTTGATTGACAGCTAGGCCGCTGATAAAGCAGTGAGGACCAAGGTATCCTACACTGCCACCCACCCACCCTGTAGAGTTAGTGAGAAAAAGATAGCTCAACAAGCCACCTGCATAAGGAGATATTTGAAAGAACTACACCACATTTTCACAGTCTAGGAGTAAACTATTGAAATGGTAATCAACCATGCACACACTGTTGAATCTCATTGATCTGTGATTTTTATTGCCCCCACTTTCTTTGAATCTGCCCAGTATTCTTTATTGAGAATTAATATCATGGTTGGTAGTTAAATCCTATATATCAAAATGCCTTTTAGCAAGATACTGAACCCCAAATTGCTCCGGATGAATAGGCCTCACACATCAGCTCTATCACCATCAGTGTGTGTGTGAATGGGTATTAGAGGCAAATTGAAGGGGTGGTCAGAATTCCTGGTTACATCTTTATTTGTTACAAAGGGGGTCTTCATCTGCATTGACTCTACAAATTGTGTGTTACTATGAACCAAGAAATGTTGATAAACTGAGTGTATGCTGCATGCTCAGGATCAAACAGCATTGAACATTTAGTGGCTAAAGAGCCATACCCAAATCAAGTCAATTTTATTTATATAGTGCCAAATCACAACAAAAGTTATCTCATGACACTTTACATGTAGAGCAGGTCTAGACCGTGCTCTTTATAATATAAAGACCATCTTCATAAGCTGACATACACAGTATGAGGTCTGTCTTTCTGTCGGTTTGTTTTGGAACATTTCTCCCCCATAGTTGTCAGATTTTGTTTTGAGCTTTGAGTTATTTGGCTGCTTGGCCTCCTGAGTTTACATCAGCATCTTAATGTTTGATCAGAGAGCTCCAAATCATCCTATTCTCCTAACTTTCATCAAAAGCTTTGCAATTGTCACCACTGTTTCACTGGGTCACAGTTATGTCTTTCATTTCTACTGGTGTCAAAGGCACATAATGAACAACACAAATCATTTATTTGAACACACAAGTCAGTACAAGAATACAAGGGTTTGTTTGACTCTAATACAAATTCAACTTCATCATGTTCAACTTCATGTACAACAGCCTTAACTTGTATGCTCACACATGATTTCTTCCCCCATCCCCGCTCACTGCTGGGGCTTTCTCTCTTTATCTCTCTGCTCCTTCTTTTATCTTCAGGTCCAGTTATCCCAGTGTAGAGGCCAGAGCCCTGTGCCATCTGCACTTCATCATTAGCTGCTACTTGATCCTCCTGCTAACTACCTTGTAATTATAGGAGATGGCCGTTTGCAGATCTTAACTACAAGTGGAATTCAGTCATGCTTGAAATCTGCACATACATCCAATGATATGTCAACTGTTAGCCAGCATGCAACGAGAGAACTCTGGGATATTTATTACACATCATCGCACAAATGGAGTTTAGATTTTACATCCTGTGGATGTAGATGGTCATTTGGCAGTGTGAAATAAAAATAGTCCCGGCCTAATGGATATCGAGGATATCTGTGACATGGGAGATATTTGCTTTAGATATCTGTTGCCTCCAGGAGTTGAATACTGATGATTTTGGTGAATCAGTGACCTTTGGTCTAGTGCCACCATTAGGTGAAACTTCCCCTTGACCAACACCATGGTCAGTGACAAGGTATCTCAAATGGTAATCCTCCCCACCAACAATGCAGTATTGGCCGTGGATCCACAGTCTCTCAGGACCTGAAGTGGGAGACCAACATCGACCAGCAGAGGATGTACCTCCTGAGCCACCTCAGAAAGTTCAACCTGCGTCAGGAGCTGCTGATCCAGTTCCACACTGCAGTTATTGAGTGTATATTATGCAAATCAATCACTGTCTGATTTGTCCACTAAAGAGGACAAGAACAGGCTGCAACAGACAGTTAGGTCTGCAGAGAAGATCGCAGGTGCCGGCCTGCCACCATCCAGGATTTGCACACCTCCTGAATCAGGAAACAGGTACAGGGAATCACTGTAGGCCCATCACACCTTGGAAAGAAATTGTTCCTACTTCTCCCTTCAGGTAGGCGCTACAGAACACTGTAATACTGCCTAAACTAGCAGACTCAAGAACAGTTAAACCAGCCACGAGAGTTCTCAAAACAATTATTGTGCAACAATCCTGCAATACCAAATCAGCTTAGTATATATACATGACATATATGTAACTCGTGTCATTTAAGTAACACAGTATGAGTGTGGGTTGTGACAACATATAACAGTATAATATACACATTGTGCAGTAACATTTACATGTTAAAAACAACTATATATACTGTGCATATACTCTATCCATCAATAGCCACAAATTGATCACATACTGTCCGTATACTTGTACTGTCTTATACCATCTCTATATACCTGTTACATTATTAATACAACATTTAAACCAGGATGTGGTTACATCCAGGTCTAAAAAACCTAAATGAATCAATTTAATATATAAATGAAATAGAAAGAATTTACAATAGATACACACAGAGACAACTAAATATACACTTGAATATTTTTGGTTAGCATTAAGCAGTATTATTACATGTCTAATATGCTGCAGACAGGAGGCATTCCTTCTATCTATAGGACTCGCCCCAGCTCTCATGGCTATCCATCTATCGCCACAGCCACTAAATAATATCACTTTTACATCCATGCAGTTCCGCTACTGTCTCCAACTGTTGATCCTCAAACTCTTGCTCTGATGTGGGCACATTCTTTCTCAAGTGTGTCTTCGGGATGTGTGTTTTATATGCCTTTGATTTATGTGTTCATCACAGCATCGAGGGAGAGGAGGTCAGAGCTCGGCTTTGTTTCTGCCATACACACACACACACACACACACACACACATAAACACACACACACAGTGAAGATGGGCTGGATCTGGTTTCCCGTGGTAATTAGCTATAGTTAAAAACAACAAGTATTCTCAGCTTATTTTTAAAGGTAATTCAGCCAACTTAATGTTGTTGGTCGACATATTAAACATATGTTTAAAATGTTCCCTTGTTTGTGTCGAAGTTTCAGCTCTTCAGCTTCACAGGAGAGGCATTCAACCCTTTCATTTGAACTGACACGACTACTGACACGACTACTTTCAAGATCCTTCACTTCAACTGAAATTTCAAGCGCTCATAGTAGACACACTTGACTGTCTTTAGCACTTCCGCTTCAACTGAAATTTCAAATACCTACTTTTACAACTCACATATCAACTGACATTTCAACTGCTTTCATCCGTACTTTTCAACTGATATCACCCCTTACTTTTCAACTGACAGTTGAACTGCTTTTAACAGATCAACTGATATTTCAACAGCATTCATGTCTTTCTCTTCAACTAACTTCTTTCAAACCCTTCAGGTCTCAGGTCCTTTGAACAACAACAACAAACTTCTTCAGCTCTTTTAACTCCCACAATTCTCACTTTTCATATGCAATTTACACAACTTCTTTCACACACTTCAAAGGAAATCTGCTTTCAGTTTATACACTTGAACTGGCATTTATTTGTTTTTCAGGACTTCCCCTTCAACTGAAACATCCAGCTCAATTTGTCACTTACACTTAAATGACTTCAACTCCTTACAGCACTTTGATTTCAACTGTAAGCACCGAAAGTAGTTCAAGTGTCAATTCATATGGAAGCACTGAGTGAAGTTGAGTTATTAGTTAAACTGAAACTTCAACTGCTTTCAGCACTTTCATTTCACCTGCTGCTTCATCTTATTTCAGCATTTGTATTTCGACTTAAAATGCATGTCAGCTATTCCAAATCTGCTCAGTTCTAGCAGTGAGCACACATACATTTCTTTCAGAACATTTTAGCTTTCTTTCTTTCCGATTACTACAGATACATGTCATATCTTTGCAAGGGCGTATTTTTGATTTTGACATTGTTGGGGAATTAAAAGCAGTCCGCAGGGGCAAAAGGGAGTTTTTTTTAATGATTTTATATATTTTTTAGATAGGCTACACAGTATAGTATTCATGGCCACATATTTAAATGTATGATTGAGTGCTTAATACAGCTCTTGGTATACCAGCACAACGACAATGTAATACAAAACAAATATCTACACTTTTTCCCACACAATTTTGTGAGACTGTGGTGGGTGGACCTGGTCCCCAAGAAGAAATTTTGTACAATTTAAAGTTAAATACATCAGTCTGGTGCACTTTACAAGCAAAATTGAAGAACTTTCTGCACTTATAAACAATTTAATCATAAACACATTGGTTGTATGGATATGAATGGTGGTGACATGTAGGGACAGAGTGGGAATGAAAAATGGCTCTGGAGTCAAAAAGACTCAGACTGGCCCACCAAAACACCCCACCACCCATGTCACACTTTATGTAAACAAGATTACTGAACAATATTTATAACAATAGCTAGTAAAATAGATGTAAGAACAAGGGGAAGGTGTTGCTCTGAGGAGGAGGGCAGAGGCACTATTCTCAACCTGGATGACTAATTAGTATAATGAGTATATTAGTATAATATTATAACATTAAATAAAAAATATAATGTTAATATAAATAGTATAATGTTAGTGTATTCATATAAGTTCACATTTACGTTTTTTCTCTTGTTTGTCCATCTTGCTCCACTCTTTATCCAAATCACACTTAACAGAGGTAGGAAGGGGCGGACCGTATAAAGTTAGACTGGACCGGACCGACCGTGATTGACTGGGAGAGAGAGGCTGACAGATGTAATACACATCTCGCCCGGGCCAGTCAGCCACACAGCACTTGGCTATTTTTATTTAAGCGGGGCTTATTTTGCGTTGCATCGACCCCAGTTGTCCACCGGCCCATCGTGAAAACTCCCGGTGCTCCTGATTATGTGTTTGTGTACCAAATACATTGACTAGACACTGACAGACAACAGCGGTTATATTTAAATTTTTTGATCAAAATTAGAGGGACAATTCAGTAGTTGCTGGATATTTGCCTTGTATGTCGGTTTGTTACATCTTAAAATGTTTTTTTCTAAATGTAACCTGTTAGCCTTCCTCTAGCGTCTGTAAAATATGAAATTAAAGATAAAATGAAATGATCTTGTAATGTGACTGATTTTAGGTACAGATTGTAATATTTACATAAAGAATCCTATCTAATCAGGTGCATTTGTCTTTTTTATTGATTTCCGATTTATAATGAGTAAAATAATCTTTTGTCTTGGCCCAGACATTTTTATAAATAATAGAAATTCATTTTGATGTTTCTCTGGTAACCCTGCATGAAACACGATCATTCCAACTTTCTCTTTTATTTAGTTGTTGTTGTATGTTACTGTCTTTGTGTTGCTGTTTCACAGCTGTGTGAGTTGAACGGGTTTCAGATGCATTTCGATAACTGTGGAACATCTTCCAGTAAAAAGTAACGGATAAAGCAGTGTGGCTGATTATCCTTTAGAAACACCATTCCTATCATCTCTCTAGCTGTTTCCAGCAGCGCCTTCATCTGACGGAGCCGCCGCCCACCGGGCCCTCCCGGCCAATGAGAAGCGGTCTGTGCCGCACTTCACCACCGTCTCCTGCCGTCAATGGAAAAAGCTTTTCCTCTGTTCCAACACAAGACACCGTGTCTGAGTGTGACCGAGCCGATCCGCCACTGGGAGCATAATCCTGAAAGGCAACAAACAGGAGGAGCGGACAGTGTGTCCACGCCGGAGGACACCCCTCTTCACCGCCTCGGATCCTGAGCGAGTTTGACAGCTGGAACCTCTCTGAGCAAGTAAGTACTTTGATTTGAGCTGCAGCCACAACATGGTCAGGGATAAACACGGCTTCTGAAGCAGCCTCTCTGTGGACCAATATAAACCACTTACACTAAAACCAGATACCCAGCGCGACGTGGACAGCGAAGGAAGCTCATTTAGAGCTGTGTGTTTCCTCACATTCCTCCAAAATGCTGCTCTGCATGACCCACTTTGACCTCCTCACCAGCTCCATCAATTCTAGGAGCTCCCAACAATGACGAACTGATTCAAGGGCCAAATATAACATACAGCCCTGTCTGTCTTTCTTTCTTTTTGTCTTTCACAACGAAATTCACAGAATTAAAGGCTGCTTTTATTTCAACTCCATCATGAGAAAATAAGATATCTTTTGGTTTTGATAAGGCCTCACAGAAAAAGAGGGCTGCTGCTGTAAATACTGCTTAGAAATAATTCATTGACGGGCACCTAGATACCTCAATGGGTTGAGCGGGCGCCCATGTAGCGAGGGCTGTAGCCCTCGTGTGGTTGACCTGGGTTCGACTCCGGCCCGTGGTCATTTGCCGCGTGTCATCCCCCACTCTTTCTCCTAATAAAGTCCTAATAAAGGCAAAAAGGCCANAAAAAAAAAAGAGAAATAACTCATTGACTTCATCACACTTCCCTCTTAATTTGTCTATATTACTTCTATTTACTTTAATGGAGGATCAGGGTCCTGCCTGCTGGCCCTGTTAGCTCTTAAGTCCATGTTTCAGTATGCCATGCAGCTTCACTTTCACACATTCGGACCGTCCACAGTGCAAACATCACACAGCATTTGAGAGACGAGTAGCAGGTGGATCATCGCCTCACCACCAGGCATGACATGTCATGAAGCAGCAGACAAGATGTTTCTGGGGATGGGTACAGCCAGAAAAACAGGGGCAACACCCCCACATCATGGAGGCTTTGTTCTACAGGCTCAGTGCTTCTACGAGTGTGTGTGTGCGTGTGTGTGTGCCTGCCAGAGGTTGTTGCATGAGGACAGACACTTGTGTCCATCTGCTGGCCTCTGTCCCTGCAGCTCACATCACAGGACTGTCTGTGTGGATTAGTATCCAACCTCAGTACTATCCACCCAAATGTGTTAAAGTACTGTCCAGTACTGAAAGCTGGTCTGCTCCGATTCCTAATCCTGATGCAAACAGAAGTAATAAGTATCGGTACGAGACTCGGGCATTGCATCAGCATTTGTGTTTTTCAAATCAATTCCAACCCGAGTCTGAAGGTCTGAGCTCTCCTGGTCACCACAGGCTCTGTCCAGGCTGGAAGTCATAAAGATCAAATATGATTCAGTGATTGAAACTTAATCATAGTTCTGATACTCATTTCAATTGTTTTTCAAACAAAAAAGCCAAACTGCTCCGGCTGGTTGCAGCTTCTCCAGTTTGAGGATTGTCTGCTGTACTCTGAATCTGTAGGTCAGACAGAACAAGACGTTTGAAGACGTCACCTTAGACTCTGAGAAAAGGACATTTTTTACAGTTTTCTGATGTGTCAAAGAATAAACGAAATCCATGAAACAGATAAATCAAAAATATTAAAAAAAAGATAATTATTAGTTGATTTAAAATATGTGATGAAAATGCTGTTGAACTGAATTCCAGGCTGAAAAGAGTTAATGTAACACCAGTTCAGATGATAATAGTAAATGTGATGTGTAGTATGATGACTTATACCATGAGACCATATCAATGTGTCAACTGGTTTTCATTTGCTGGGTTATCCTGGATTCTTTGCTTTTTGGGAAACGTACGGTATATTACATTAACCTCTCCTTAAGGGGATAGAAAGAGACTAGTGCTGAAATGATAACTGATCAATAGATTAACATTAAATGAATCAATGGCAAATTAATTTATCAAGCGAAACCACCAAACATCTGCTTCCAGCTGTTGGACATCATTGGAAATGCTCCCTTTAAGGCTGTTAAAAGTACCATATACACTGTGTATCATCTGGTTCCAGCTCTTTAGTGAAGCTCTGTGATGTTGGCTATGATAACAGATACCGTGAGATGATACACATTTTTCTACTGCCCTTCAAACGAACAAGGATCTGTCTAAATAAAAGTCTAAAATTAGCCAACATTGACAGTTTTCGCACTTAGTGGTATGAACACATTTCCAGCTGCTGAGGTTAATTTTCAGATTAACAACCTGAATTTGGAGTCGGTTTACTAATATTGGGCATTTGTTATTATTTTTGACTTCATATAGACTAAATAATGAATCATTTGAATAAAAATATCTATAGATTAATTAAAAAAAATAAGCACACAACAATGATAAAATTGTGTCTTTTTAAGATCACTTCATGAAAACTATGACGTGATGTAATCGAGAAACATTAAAGAACCTCCTTAAACAAATTATACACAGTAAAGTAACAGTAAAATACAAGCACACGTGACAAATAATCACATAAGTTAAACAATACGTTTAAATGTAATTAAATGCAATTTTCTCACTTTGTTTTCATTAGCTCAGCTAATATCAGTTAAGATTTGTTATTGTCGAGCTTCGACTGGGGCTCAGTCGTCCCAATTTGAGAGAGAGAGAGAGAGAGAGAGAGAGAGAGAGAGAGAGAGCTCCATGCTGCAGCAGACCTCACTTCTGAACCTTCAGCCTGATTTGAAGAGGAGAATCATGATGGCTTTAATGTGCTGTGAAGGCCATCTGTAGTCTGGCTGCTGCTCATCGTCACATGATGCGTGTCCTTTGTGTTTCTGTTCAATCAGCATGACAATAGCTGCAGACAGTTATTAAATGGACACTATGAATGAAGAAAAGAGTTTCTGCAGGAAACTGTGCAGGCTCTGTGGGCAGCTGAGTCCACTGGGCCCCCACTGCAGGGCCCCATCCAGCTGCAGCGCTTCCTTTAAGGATTAGTTCAGATAAACTGATCAGGAATCTGTTGATCCAGTGAGACTGCAGTATATTGTGTCATCTGTAGGGTTTACTATGTGTCCTGAGCACTGAACTTCAGTAACTTCACCTGCTTTATTTCAGTCGATAGTGCCTCATGTCATTGTCATGCTGTATTTTACTGAAACAGAAATTCCAATGTGGAGGAAGAATGGATTATTGCCAGGACATGCTATAAAAACAGCACATGTGACTTTATGACTCGTGAAACACAGTTGGCATTATTAATAAGTTTGTGAGACCTACAGAATCACTCTGTAGAGCAGGGTACAATGGGCCTCATTCACCAATATCTTCCTAAGTTTTTTCTTAAATGTGTTCTTAAGAAAGGTCCTAAGATGTCGGATTCATGACATGTTCTTAAACCACAGAATTGTTCGCATGTGTTCTTATAATGATGAGTCCCATTGTCCTTGTAAATTGAGAGTGCGTGCCAGTTGTTCCTAATTTGCATAGGTAAACGCCCTGCCAATCCCCATAAAAGGGCATGAGACTACAGGGCTGTGTGCACACAGAAATCACACACAGAAACTGAAAAGAGAAGTTGAGAGAGAAGTCAAGAATTCCCAAATGAAAATCTAAAGACGGTGGAGCACTGGACTCCAAACATAAGAAAAAACATCAGTAGTTCTGAAGTGGAGGTACTGCTGCAGGAAGTGAACAGCGAACAAGCTGTCATATTTGGTAGCATCAGTAGTGGGTATAAAATAACAACAAAAACAGATACACAAGAATGTGAACAGGAAATGTGCGCACATCTGATGAAATTAAAAAAATGGTTTAATCTCAAATCTGAGGCCAAAAAAATATTTGTCACTCTCTGCAAATAGATCCAGTGCTCGAAGTGGGCCAGTACTCACCAGTACACAGTATCAGCACCTCTAGATTTTACTCTTTGGTGTACTGTGACTTTTTCTTGCGCACCTTCTCTCAAGCTGCCGCTACTCTTTTCTGCCCTCTCCATATCAGGTTCTCTGGGCGTTTGATAATGGCCCTAAATAAACTGCATCACCCTGGCACTATGTGACGCTCACCTGTTCCCGTTCTCGTCTGCCTGCCGGCGACTAGTCTAAGTAACGAGCATGGTGATGCAGAGGTGCTTCGTTTGTGTGACACATCAAAGTAGAGTGAAGAGAAAGTACCCAAGGATTTCGCAGAGAATATAAGGAACTAAGGGCATCCCGACCTGGTGATTTCATCACACCACACATGATGAAGCTAGTGTACGTAGCCAAGGTGTTATAACCAATTATTTTGCATGTCAACACTCAGATGTGCGTAAGTGTACCCTTAAGTGTGCTTAGATTAGGTTCTTACCTAAGAACAAATCCCAAATAAGAAAACATTGGTGAATGTCAGAATCTTTGTGAAAACTGCGTAAGTAGGTTTTCAGAAGAAATTTCTTTTTAAGAACGGTTGGTGAATGAGGCCCAATGTGCACAGTGAAGGGGGCTGCCCGGTGGCCAACACAGCGCAGAATTGTGCCAGGTGGATTCACTGTTCTGCAGTACTTGAAAATACAGACCATGAAGGCCTATACAATAATTCACACTCTATTACTGTTAGTCTTATTTCAATGTTGAGATATTTCCCTACTATTTCTATGGCTTCTTCTTCTGTTCATTGTACATCTTTTACTTCACCGATTGTTACTTCATTTATCTCCCATCATCACTCTGCTCCTGATCTGATATTGACTTGTTATTAAGAAGTCAGCTTCTTTATTGTGAACATGCTTATTGCTGTAGAATTTTTAAAACACCTTCACCATTTTTTAGTTGAATGTCCATTTATTTCACTATGTCACCATCCACTCCCCTCTAGATTGCGCTTCTATATGTAAATAGTGTTGATGCTGCAGCGCTGATGGAAAGGGCCTGAGGGCCACTGGCCCTGCTGTGTGACGGATGATGTCTGGAGCTGTGACAGTGACAGGGCTGAAAAATGGGCTGTGGACTGTGAAGGAAACTCTATTTACCCTCATTAGCTGCAGACACTTTCCATTATGGAGCTGTGTGATGGAGGGTAGACCCACATCTGTGACTGTGGGCTGTGGGGGGAGTACCCCCAGGTGTGTGATGAAATGGTGAAGAAAAGAATGTGAGGAGGAGCTCATGGCATGATGCTAGTTGACTTACGTGTATTCACGCTGACGTTCCCTCATTAGCTGCTCTCTGTGTGTCAGTGTGGGAGGATGATTTGATTTTCCTCCAAACAATCACTGTGTTTGAGTAAAATATACAGCTTGATTTAAGTCGTTAACATTGAGGAACATGTTATTTTTGGGAAGACTGTGGAATGTGTGCTTGTTGAATAAGTTCTAAAGGACAATGAGTTGTGCAGATGGAATAGAAAAATCAGAGGTTCAAGGGGCTATACCACAATAATTGGGGTGAGGAGATGAACCACTCGCTTCACAATCAAATTACAAACAACAAACTAAAAGAGGCGACACTAGCAGGGTGGCTGTAGGAATGGCTGTACACATTCATATTAGACCCATGATAAAATGGCTTTTGGTGACTAGTTAGAGTTTCATTTAATTTGGCTTTAACAGCAGCAAGTGATGAGCTGAGACAGTGTGGATAATACTGTGCATAGTGCTGGTGTATATGCGTCGTACAGTGCACACACACTACGTGTTTGCAAGCTGGAAATGTTCGTGTTGTTCATTAAACTTATTTTTTGTCATGGTATTTATGGCCCGTTATACAGTATGTCTGTTGTGGTTCATGTACACATTTGTCAACAGTCAGGATTATGCTTTTGCTCCACAACCAACAATTGGCAGGAGCTGTAGGAAGGATTTAAATGTCCACGGTATGATTGCATCAAAAACATGATGTATTCCTTTAAGGTGGAACTCGCCCTTCCGGTTAGACACTGATGGCCTGTGTGATGCAGACTGAACATGCTATTGTTTGACAAATGTATCCTGTCTTAACTGTTAGCATGCTGTGTCCATGTTTTCAGTCTGTGCAGTGTTTGAGTTCTGTGTAGCTTTGTGCCCTCATTGACACAGATCTGTTTGCAAAGTGATGGTGCTGTTTTTATCCATAGCTCTTCCTGTCACACACACATACACACAGTCAGACACAGCCAGACTCCCTGCGAAGTGTGTATGAAATGTCCAGAGTGAGCGGAGCAGTGACCGAACATAAAGCTCATGCTGAAGTCATTCACCCGAATGAGCTTATACAAACTTTTCTGAATAATTCACAGCAAGTACTCCTGTGCTGGAGTAACACCACCTGGCCCCAGCTTTTCTATTTTATTCTATCTAGTTTGTGGTTTATGTAAATAAACACACATTTATTTAGGCATATTCCCCATGTGATCACAATATAAAATATAATAATAATAATAATAATGATAATAATAAAGTTGTCAAATTCAGATTTGATATAGGACCTCTACAAGAGCCACCTTAATTGATGTTGTACTTTAACAATTTGTAATTAATCGATTTACCACAAATCATTTGACACACAGTGAACCTGGAGCGTTTGGGGAACCTGGGGATCTGGGGCCTGGGACAATATCCCGCTTTGCCCAGTTGATAATTCCAGCCTTGCCTACTAGGAACAGCATGGTCACATAACAAAAATAATAATATTTTTTTAATATATTTTTTCTCAATGTGGGCAATGGCTACTGCAATTGGTTTCAGTAGTTTCAGGCTGCTTACCACTTGTCGTGGCCTGTTCGTTGAACTGTGCCACCTTAACAGGGCTCTGCTTCTTGACTCACACATTAAACAGTCCAAATCACAACACTGCAGCTGCTGATTCTGTTGCCTTCATTTGGCTGGATTTATTCTCACTTTAGACAAAATAACAAATCATTTCTAAGTCTAACGTGAGGTCAAAGAATGTACCAATGCCTCGTTCTACACACGTTTCCTACATGTTTGCTAAAGGAAAACCGAGTCCCACCCCTTCCTTCCATCACAGCTGATCATCATGTAATTAATCACAATAAATACAAAAATAATTGAGTATTAATACATCAATTCAAAAGTCAAAAGAAAAGATTTACATCACCTCAATAAATTAACAAATTGTGAGAATATAATTTGCAATCAACACAAAAAATGTCTCTGACACCACTCTCTCCCAAAATACATCATCCAGCAGGATCCTCTTTCTGGGGCTGTCGATATCTGCTGACAACGATATGGCCATTTCCTGCAGAGATTCCTTCCCTTCCAGGAGGGCTTCAGTGTGGTGCTCCTATTCTTTTCCTTGGTGAGGTAGACTGCTGTCGTCGCTTGCTTGCCCTTCACATAGTTTACAATAGAGCTAAGCAAGTAGCTGAGTGTATGTACAGCACTGTCAATAGTGCAGTCTGACAAAATGTAGAACTAAAGTAGAACATGCAGTTTCACAAGGGCCTTTCATCTTTTGATGTAAAAACAAAGACGTATTTAGGATTGGCAGCTTTTAGGCATGTAGTACTTTTGGCACTTTTCTTTATTTCTCATGCAGATTATCACCTAATTGACATTTGTATATTTATTAAATTAATATACAGTAATGACACAGCTTCACTATTTACTGAATTTTATTGGCTGTTTCAAACGCTTTTCAAATTACTGTATAAATTAAATTACTGTGCTGTGTATAATTAACATACACTAGCATTTGCATAGGAATGATTCTGTCCCAAGCTTTTTGATCCATATAAGCGGTTGATAGAAGGGTTTCCACTGTATTACCAAAGTGAGACCTTTCTGGATCGTATTTAACAAATAAGGTATGGGATCATCCTATTATTCTGTCTTGTATTAATTTACAAAAAAAAAAAAAAGCTGTTATTTATAAAGCTCCTTTACCCTCTTCTTCTTCTTCATTTTTAAAACCTCACCCCATAACATGGCCTGGCATCTTTACTGCTGACTCTGCAGTCAAATTCAGTGACACCTCCAATTGTTCTATTCCCATTACCATACTTCCACTAAATCCAAAAGAATTATTCACCTCTTTTAACAGTCACTGTCTTACCATTCTCGATCACATTGAATGAAAATTAGAACGGTAAAATCAAACACTTGGCTTAGTGATCACACCAGATCCCTGAAATGACTGTGCAGAAAACTTGAATGTAAATGGAAGTCAGCAGCCATCCATGATACACTAAAAGAATATATGGCAAGCTACCAGATAGCAGAAAACGAGGCACGATTAGCCTACTTTCCTGATGTTATATCCAAAAATAATAGTTTTGTTTTAATCAGCTCTGTTCTCAATGGATCATTCAGTACAGATCTTAAACCCGGTAATGATTAGCCAAAGAAATTTGCAGCCCATTTTATTGGAAAGATAGAGAGCATTCGGTCAGTTTCACCTGATCCATGAAATCTACCCACCGCCAACAATAATCTTGTTGACCTCACCTATTGGATAGTCTTTAATGTCCTAGAGGGGCAATTTGGTTTGCAAACAGTAGTCAACACAACCAATACACATCATACAATAGATAAACAAAAGACCTATATACATACAGCTTACAATAGATGTCATCATAATGAAATTGCAATGAGCTATGAAAGCACCAAGAGTCCATCAGTTCTTTGTTATTTCAAATTAAATCCTCCACGTGTTTTAGTCATTATTCCAACTAAGTGTTTATAAGAGGTTTTCCCCACTGTTAGTCCTTTTTATTTTATTGAACAGTTCTCAGACTTCTGGCAACTTTCCTAATTGTTTCAAACATGCAATTATTCAACCACGTCTGAAAAAACCTAATCTGGATCCTCTGTTACAGACCAATCTCTAAATTATAATTCTTATCTAAGGTGTTAGAGAAAGTAATCTCAACTCAATTAATCACTTTTATGAACAATAATAATATTTTTAATCGTTTTCATGTTTTAGCGATTGCCACAGCACAGAGACAGCCCTTGTGAAGGTTTTAACAGCAGATAGAGGAGAGTGCTCAGTCCTCGTGTTTTTAAATTTAAGAGCTGCTTTTGACACCATTGATCACTCTGTTCTCCTGCACCGTCTAGAAACCTGAGCTGCTCTTCATCTGCTCCATTCATACCTGTCCAATAGAACCTTTTCTGTTGATATAGCAAATACCAGTTCCTCAGTTGCTCATTCTAACTGTGGTGTTCCTCAAGTCCATTCTTGGCCCACTGTTGTTCTCAATATGCTTCTTCTCAGCCAGATCATTCAGCACCATGGTGTTTCCCATCACTGTTATGCAGATGACACAGAACTACATGTCCCTCTCCAATCTAGTGACACCAGCAGTTTAGATAATCTTCATACCTGCCTTAGTGATATTAAATGTTGGATGTCCAAAAAAATGTTAAAATGATAATGATAAATCTGAGGTCATAGTCTTTGGTCCAACACATTCTACCAGCCTGCTTCACAGTACGCTTGGTTTACTGACCAAAAATATTAAACAGGCAGCTAGAAATCTTGGTGTCATTTTCGATGCAGATCTCTGTTTTGAGGGTCATGTTAAGAGTGTTGTCCAGTCTTGCTTCTTTCAGCTCAAGAAAATTTCCAAAATCAGATCATTTTTGTCCCATATTGATTTACAGAAGGTTATCCATGCATTTTTTTTCCCACCTGGATTACTGTAATGCACTTTATAACGGTATCAGTCAGACCTGGTACTTTACCACTGGTAACTGAGGTAGACAGATACAAAGGCATTGCTGAAGTGCACTGTTTCTGTGATCTTAGTGTTGTTGAGAATGTATTTCATCCTGTGTTTCATTGCCCCATGTACAACGACCTACAGCAGCAACAATGTGGCAGCGAAGTACAGTGACATGTTTTTGTTTAGTGTGAGAGTCGGGCTTCGCTGGTAGAGTAACAAACATGTTGCGCAGCAACAACAACAGCATATGTATTGAGGAAATGGACCAGATGATCGATCACAGAACATTTTGTTTTCTTTTGTGATACTTTGTATATACAGCATACAACATATAACACAACATGTAACACGCAGGACTGTGAGAAATACAACATAAAGTATCAGGTCTCTATCAAGGAAAGTAGATGTGATTTTAATTAGTTAGACCATCAATAATACAGAGATGGAGATATAAAGCATTTCAAAGCATTAAATCAATTGACATTGATATCAGTGTATATACATGCAGGAAATAGCATTCAGTTTTTTCTTGAAGAACCTCTGACTTCATTGTGTCCCTCCCCACTTCTGAAACCAAACGTATGCCCTTGATTGTACACCACTTGTTGACAGGATCTTTGCCCACTATATGTATACTGATGGGCAGTAGCAGAAGGTACTGTATGTATGTGATGTATGAGAGAAGCACAGATTATTCGATGTGTATATGTATGTGATGTCCACACTGCAGGACATATGCTCCTCATGTCATACAGTCTGGATCCTGCTGTCAACCTTCTGTTGCTTTCCTGTCCTTGCTTATCAGGGTTAAATGCTTCATTTGCTCAGTCTCTTCCCAAACATTCCCATTTATTGTGAGTTTTCTTAGTATGGAGTCTACTTAAGGTTGAATTTTACTCTTGGTGCAAATGTTGAGATTTTGTTGACCTGCAGACACGGATTAAACAAAGAATAATGTTCCAGAGGCTCTGAGAACAATTTGAATTCATGTTTTCCTGAAGGAGTTCATATTGTCATGTGTAAATGGGATCTGATTGTAATTCATCTATTCATGAAGTTTCTTTGTATTATGACAAAATGTAGCAAAATAACTAAATAACTAAATAATTTTTGTCTGTACCCCAAATATCTGCAAGATCTGCTTAAGTCCTCACATGGTTTTACATGTCTATCGTAACCTTTTCTGTGTTAGCATTCAGCCGAGGTCTTCAGCCTGCCTGACTCAGAAGAGAGTGGCTGATTTCTCTACGAGTCTCTGGAGAGTTCTGCTTTCATGATATCCTTTGAAGTTCAGCGCTTTTACGACATGAATAATTCATGCTTCAGTCATAGTAATAGTAGTTGTAGTAGTAGGCACTGAAACAACATTCAGATTTCTCTGGGAATGAAGGTAAAAATATTAGGTATCAATTCTTTTTCCTTTGGTTTTCCTTTTTTCTGCAGTAATAATGCAGTGCTGTCTTCCTGACACATACAGATGGGTGACAAATTAAAGGAAAAACCTGAATAAATGAGGGGGGAAATATAACAAGTGCAGATGGTTCCATATACAGTAGGTGAGAAGCATTTTCTTGGTATGGTTCGGGTCCACTTGTGTCTTAGAGGGAAGGGTCACTTTGAGTGATCACCTTTATCCTATGATGAAACATTTCTATCCTGATGGGAGTGGTCTCTTCCAGGATGACGATGTCCCCATCCATAGGGCATGAGGGGTCACTGAATGGTTTGATGAGTATGAAAATGATGTGAATCGTGCTATGGCCTTCACAGTCACCAGATCTCAGCCCAATTCAACACCTATGGGAGATTTTGGATGGATGTGTTAGACAGCGCTCTCCACCACCATCATCAAAACACCAAATGAGGGAATATTTTTTGAAAGAATAGTGTTCATCCCTCCAGAAGAGTTCACAGACTTGGAGAATCAATGCCAAGGCACATTGAAGCTGTTCTGGCAGCACACTCTTTCTAAGACACTTGTCCAACACTATGTTGGTTTTTCCTTTAATTTGTCATCCTTCTGTAGGTCTACCTCAGCCTTAAATAAGAATAAATGCCATAATTCGTCAGATGTTTGATTTCAACTGAACACTTCAGTCTTTATGTTCTTTATCAAATGTGAATCAATCAAGTTACCTGCCACAAAGCATCTGCTTGGTTGACTCTAAAGTTAGGGTGTTACAGGGCAAAGGCTTTAAGCTTGATGCCGCATGCCTAATTGTACCTTTTTTATGTAGCTCTCATATATCCAAGGGGGAGTGAGTTCCGGGGGTTAAGATTTACAGGAGTCATATTAGAGGATCTGAAGCTATTAGAAAATATGAACAGACAGAAATAAAGAGAATGGTCTGACATGAAGTAAGAGGCTAAAAACGTCTTTCTAAGGCAAAGCGGTCCACAGTCACATGACTGTTTGCTCAGATTAGTCAGAATCAGAATCAGAATCAGAATTGGGTTTATTGCCAAGTAGGTTTACACATACAAGGAATTGTATGTGGTGTTTTGGTGTTACACAGTAAACAATAAACATAGTATAGAATAAATAGAAAGCAAGTAAAAAAGAAGCAAGTACTGCAGCAGTCAAGAAACTTAAATAAGATAGAAACCCAACAACAAAAATATGAAAGAATATTATATAAAATATAAAACATGTACAATATATCTGTTTTAAAATGAAATGAAAAAGTTGTACAGTTGTGCAGTAATATGCAAGATATTAACCATGGAATGTGCAAAAGTTCACAGTATAAGATAAAAATGTGCAATGCACAGAGTTGGTGATACAGAGGATGTGCGTTAATGTAACGCATAGAGTCAGAAGTGGAGGCTTTACGTTAATGTAAAGTATAGTCGGGTGGGATGACAGTCCTTGTCAGAAGGGGAGGTCCTGGGCCTTGTTGATGTGGCCAGCTGCAATCTGGAAGAATCTGTTTTTATGGCGTGAGGTTTTGGTCGTGATGGACCGCAGCCTCCTGCCGGAGGGAAGAGTCTCAAACAGTTTGTGTCCGGAGTGGGAGGGGTCGGCCACAATCTTTCCTGCACGCTTCAGGGTCCTGGAGGTGTACAGGTCCTGGAGGGATGGAAGGGCCGATCACCTTCTCAGCAGAGGGGATGATACGCTGCAGCCTGCTTCTGTACTTAACAGTGGCAGCAGCATACCAAATGGTGATGGAGGAGGTGAGGATGGACTTAATGATAGCAGTGTACAAGTGCACCATCATTGTCTTTGGCAGGTTGAACTTCTTCAGCTGCCACAGGAAGTCCATCCTCTGCTGGGCTTTTTTGGTTAGGTAGCTGATGTTCAGCTACCACTTGAGGTCCGGGGATATGATGGTCCTCAGGAAGCGGAAGGACTCCACAGTGTCAACTGGGGAGTCACACAGGGGGATGGGGGCGGGTGGGGTTGCGCTCTTCCTGTAATCCACAATCATCTCCACTGTCTTTAGTTGTTCCGACTGCACCAGGTCACCAGATGGTCAATCTGCCACCTGTAGGCCTAGTAAACTTGAGCTTGGAGGTTCAATTTTAGTACACATATACTGTGATAAAAATTCTAAACTCAAAGTTCACTTACTTACTGTAGCTATTCCATATCACAGCTGTATGTCTTCTTCAGCAGGCTCCAGAGATATCAGATGGGGATCACTACAACAGTGATTGGTCAGCCGTGGCTACTTGGTAGATGGTAGAGATAGTTGATTGTGAAGACAACATTAAGGAAGTCCTTTTCTGTAACAAACATCTCTATCTTCACTGCAAGCCTTCAGTTCACTGTGATCCCGACTCTCTATGAATGAATGAATGAACATAAACACAGCAATTGCACTGCAGTAGTCTCCTACTGAGTGAAAACAGCACCGGTGGGTGGTGTTGGTGGGGGGCGCGTTGCTTCAGGTACCACTGACACATGAAATACAATCCAACAGTTGGAGAGGACAACAATAGAAATACACCGTTCACATTGTAAAATAATTACTAGGAATGCATGCTTATAGTGCATTCATGTGATGGGCCACCGCAGAGTTTTGCTGGATGATGTCACATTGCGTTGCAGCAAATGTTGAGGAGGGTTTGCGTTTTTTGCCGGATGAGCCTGGGTTTTTTGCTGGAGCCCTCTGTGATCTCATTGAAATGAGTGAGAGGGCTGTGTTTTTTCACACAGGGCTTAAGTCGGTCTTAGGGCCTTTTTTGAAATTCAACCTGTCCCTGGCTCAGTTTGTCGTATCCACGTGCATCAAGTCCACCATCATTCCTGTGCCCAAGAAAACAAGACCAGCCTGCCTCAATGACTACCACTCAGTGGCACTAATCTCTGTAGTGATGAAGTGTTTTGAACAGCTGGTCAAAGATTACATCTGCTCCCCACTACCCAGCACACAAGACCCACTACAGTTTGCCTACCGTCCCAACAGATCAAAGGAAAATGATCAAAGGAAAATGCCATACCACCCTATCCCATCTGGACAAGAGAGGGAGCTATGTGAGATTGCTGTTCATTGACTACAGTTCAGCATTTAACACCATAGTTCCCTCCAGGCTCAAGGACCTGGGATTAAACATCTCACTGTGCAAGTGGGTCCTTGACTTCCTGATAGGCAGACCCCAGGTGGTGAGGGTAGGCGGACACACCTCATCCACCCTCATCCTTAACATTGGAGCTCCCCAGGGCTTTGTTTTAAGCCCCCTGCTGTACTCCCTGTACACACACTGTGTAGCCACTCAAACACCATCGTCAGGTTTGCTGACGACATAGCTGTGGTGGGCCTGATCACAGATAACAATGAAAAGGCCTACCTGAAGGAGGTAGAGGGCCTGACCAACTGGTGTCAGGACAACAACCTCCCTCTGAATGTCAGCAAGACTAAAGAGCTGATAGTGGATTTTGGGAAGAAGCAGGGAAGGAACTGCGCCCCCCTTAACATCAACGGTTCCTCAGTGGAGAGAGTGGACAGCTTCAAGTACCTTGGTGTCCACATCACTGAGGGCCTGACCTGGGAGCTGCACACTGACTCTGTGGTGAGGAAGGCAAGGCAGAGACTACAGTATTTCTCAGATACTGAGGAATTTCTATTCCTACACCATCGAGAGTGGCCAGATGGGGTACATCACTGCCTGGTATGGGAGCATGTCTGACATCGGCGTGTTCCGTCCTCTCGTATCTCATCTTCTCGGAAAATAATTGAAAAGTGTCCCCATGTGCTACCGCTCATTTTGTTTTGTTGTGTTGTTTTTCCTTTTTCCGGTTCTGACAACAGCATGTCAGGACTTCCTGTGACTGGTCCAAAAGGCTGAACTATCCAAAGACTGATTTCACGCGAACCGAACTATGGTTCAATTTCATCCTCTTTTCGCCGGACCAAGGTTCGGCTGTTTGGTCCGGGGGAGATGTTACACCTCTAATTTTGGTTCGGATCAAACTGAAAAGTTCAAAAGTCCGGACCAAACGAGGTAGGTGTGAAAAGGGCCCTTAGGATGGACTGTTGCATACAACTCAGAATTTCAATACAAAAATACATTCACCAGTTAACCATGAAACATCTAAACTCAACTTTCTCTTCTTCAGTTATATTTTCCTCAGGAATGTTTCCCTTTTATATCATGCTTATATATACGTACACTTGTTTAATCTACTTTTGTTACCAAGTTTAACATGACAACTGACGACAAGGAAAAGTATACTGCCCATGCCGGAGAGCTTAACTAACAACCATGTCTCAACAAATTAACACCAACTCCTGAGAGAGAAATATCAGCTACCAGCTAGTTTCTAACTGTGTCTGTCTGTTGTTTAGTCATGTACAGTGGCTTTTTACAGCTTTTCTCTGTACACTCTGAGAGCACTGAGACTGAAAGAGGCTATAAAGCCTGGTAGAGCAGGGGGGAACTGCAGAGTCTGTGATACTTAACTCAGTCACATTACAGTCAATCATACTACAGAGTCATCTGATCCATATTAATATACAGTACAACTATTGATCAGAGCAACATTAACTTGCAGAACTCATTAGAGACATGCTTGAAAAGAATCATACAGGACATGTTTTAGATAATGATATTTGATTCAAAATAATTTGTTTCTGCTTTCCTCGCTGTTGTTAATGGCTCATAAAATTCTTCTGCTGAAGTTGGTGCATAACAAGTTTGAGAACCACTGGTAGCCACGATGTGGAAACACCAGGCTGCCACCTAAATCCCAGTAACGCCGGGGACACACCAGAGTCGGAAGCGCCGTGAAGCGCCCCGAAGCACTGCCCGCTTCCTTTTTTCTATTTTCCTATTCCTATCTTCCTATTTTCTCCACTCACTGCGAGTGAATCTGGCCAGAAAACACACTTTTTTACACAACGATACCCAGCCCTACTGATAACTGGATAAACTGGATAAACAAACACATTATTATGGTTGTAATACGTCAATTGTATATCACTGAAGCTACAGACCTAACTACACAGCACTGGGAATAAGCACTTTGTCTATACTGTGGCCATTCATTTACCACGATAAAAACTCATTACTATAGGCGCTCCAGAAGTGGATGTACGTGTACAGTGTTATCCAGGAACACATGAAAGGCTTTATGTTAATAAATTCACGAGGTTATTACTTAAAGATCAGCTCTCCATGTGATTACAAAAGAGCAGAGGGGCAGAATCGCTTGACCGGCACAGAGAAATGTGCTTTCGGTGTGAACAGCCAGGCTTCTGCTCACCCGAGAATTGTCATATCACAGCGCTTCGCGGCACGTCCACCTCCTGTGTGTCCCCGGCGTAAGCTCCCTCAGCCTTTTGAACTGAGTCTCGTGTTCATCACCATCCAATTCTCCATGCAGGATTGTGTCCAGCCCTGCAGCTGTCACAGAGACGCTCAGCCCTCCCATAGCCGCGCATCAGGAAAAACACAGGTCCCACACAGCCTTCAAAGAGATTTAGTGTATATCCTCTGCTTCTCATGCAGGCTCTTAGACCCCTTGCTGCTAAACAATGTGTGAGAGCTGGTATGTGTCTATAACTGACCACAGGTGTCCTGTTAAAGCAGATGGGCCACTGCTCAACGGTGTGCTGGAGGAATGTGGAAGCAGCAGTGATAAAAGGACAGACATGTCAGTGGAGTCAGGTTCTATTCCTGCTCCTTTCTCACCCTCACACACTCGCTGACAGTAAGCCATCATTAACCTGAGATGTTTTATTGTTAGGTCCAATCAGCGTGTTGCTGTAGTGTAGTGATATATTCATTACAAAAAAAACTTACCTCAATAAATGATCAATCTGCTAGTCTTATTCATCAGAAGTTCATAGTCCATGAAATCCGGAGTGACACCTGACACTCAGTCTGTCTGCTGTGTGTCTGCTGAGCAGGTAGTTTAAAACAACAAAACTATAAAAAACGGTTCATTTCACAATGTGAACTCTTAATTTGGTATTATCTAAGAGCTTGTTCATGTTCCATACAGCAGGCACTAGCTTTTATCTGTTCCTTTGTTGGACAAAACTCAAAAACCTTTGGAACAAAACATAAAATTACATTAGAAAATGAATCCTTCACATCATCCTACAGGGCACTTTCTCCACTTGTTCCTTGAGTTGGAAGATTTTCTTATTCAGTCTTATGTATGTTACCCTAGTAACGTAATTCATAAAGCCATCACTGCAAGCAATGGAAACACCCAGAGACATTCTGTGGAGAGACAACAACAAAGACTACAGACCTCCTAGACTATGCTTTCTATCAAGTTACAATCACTGTTCCAGTCAAATTAAACTAGTGTCTTTGCTTACAGAAAAGATACACTGATGTGTTCATTCAAGAGGTCTGATTCTTAATCTTATTTTCAATTAAAGGCAGCTATTTATGTGGCCAGTGTGTGCGATGTCATAATATCAGGGTGATCCCAGCTTTGGCTTGAACACTACAAATTTCTAACAGTAAGCCTGCATTACAAACTGGGTCATCAATTTGAAAAATGTCAGAGCTATGCATAGTGGGGAATGTAGGGGCCAGTGTTTTTGGAACTTATAGAGTTCCCCAGCTGTATACAAGTGTAGTAATAAATCAACACAGCAACATAGGAGGAACACAGACGTGAAATAAAAAAAGCTTAGATGCTGTAAATGTTTTCTCATCCACTCTCACATTTGCAAGTCACTGTTAATACAAACTTGAAATTTCCTGCTGCATATTAAAGGCCTTTGTTTTAACTATTGTTCAATTCTAAAGTGGTCTTCATGGCAACAGGGGTTTACTGTTGTGTGAACCAGCAAAAATCATCAAGGTAAGCAACACTTTTGCTGTGTCATCATGTCGCATGGATACAGGCTTTGTTTACAGTTGCTTACAGCATTGCTTGGCGTGGAATGACACCCATATGGAAACGAGGCAGTGGTTATTCACCAGTTTCCTATGTAGCAAGCGGAGCCATGGATTAAAAAGGATGGAGTTTATGTGGCTGTCTGGATTAGGCAGATCAGGACTGAATGTTCAGTATTGCAGCACTGTTGGCAAATAACTGGAGGGGGCAGATTGTTGTACTTCCACACATTGTCCTGTACTGTTCCGCCACTTTTAGCTCAATGACAAGGCTGGACCTTTTGGCTGCGGTTGTCAGAATTGCTTTATATTCTCAGCACTGAGTCTTTCAGAGAACACGCTAATCTGCGTCCTGTGTGAATTTCTGGAGCTTTTCAATACAGCCTGGATGTTGGCCAAATAATCTTTAGTGAGCAGAGTGTATTGCAGTGAGTGTAATATTTGTTTAAACTTTCATCGACTCTCCCAGCTACACAATACTGTATGCAGATACACCTGGCTGAAACGAGCCTGTCATTGTTCACAACTGGAAAAGGCTCAAGCCTCTTCTCATCACTCTGGATCTGCTCATACGAGTTCTCAGGGTCAGATGAGAGGAAACACTATTCACAGGCTGGACGGATGTAAATGTGTATAGAAATGTGGGAGATGAGATTTTAAGGCAATTCTCTGCTGCTTTTAATGTAGATGTTTGGGTCAAAAATAAAGTGTGTTTTTATCTGTTTTCAAAAAAAGAATATAGAATATAATTACTACTGCTAATCAGTTTCTGTGGAGCTGCTACAGTGAGACAGCTGCTAACTAGAAGACTCTATCTCACTAAAGGCTTTATAGAACCAGTTAAAAGATCATATCATTTCTTAAGAACCTGTATAAACCCTAGAACAGATGGGATTAAAGGTGGACAGTAGGTGGAAGTTTGCAAACATGAAACTGTATGCACAAACAGTTTACAGGCAGTGAAATGAAATTTCCAAACTTAAAAAGGTAAACTTGCAAGCACATACTTAAATAAACAGTTTTCATGTACATAAGTTTATAAAACTATGGTGCAAAGCTGTATTTTCATTCTCTTTGAATGATGTAATATTCCATATACAAGTAGCCTAACTAGCATGGCTTACAGCATACAAAAGTCAACACGGTCTCTTCAATATGAGTACAAATAACACGACTTTTACACTTTAAATAGCGTGCAGTGCATATGCCAAAGTCAATTTCTGCGTGCAGGTGATACGCCAGTCCTTACCATTCACTTCTGTGGAGAGAGGCTACGTCCAAATACCATGCGTTTAGGCACAAAAACTACTTTGTTAGGTTCAGGCAAGAAAACTACTTGGTTTGGTTTAGGAAAACATCATGGTTTGGGTTTAAATAACAGTGTTACTTACGCCAGTAAAGTAACGTCAGCAAAGTAACGTTAATTACGCTAGTTACTGTTGAAGATCAGAAGTCCAGGTCTTGGGCCAGAGTTTAAGTCTGGACCTCTTCACCAACACTT